>JAAGEH010000032.1:32659955-32733011 GCA_011751065.1 Lasiurus cinereus
CGTGCGCTCTGAGAGAGCGGGTGCCAGAGTACCTGGCTGGCTTTCTCCGGCAGGAAGGAAACGGAGACTCTCAAAGGCATTGAACCCCTTCTCCTACGACACTAAACCCCAGATTCAGCCGAAACTCATATGGGGGGAGTTTGGACTGTGAAAAGGGAGAAGTGCACGGAAATTTAGGGGAGTCGCAAAAGATCAAAGGCCTGGTGGCGCCCACGGCACTGCGAGCAGGACAGATTGCTGATTGTGCCGCTGGCTTTCATGAGTGGGCGGGAGACAGACCCTCCCAACTGTGGTGCTTCTGAGTCCACTAAGCCCCTGTTTCAGGTGAAACCCTGAGGACCTAGACTCGTATGGTCTTGGTGCGCAGGGAAGCCGGAAAGGCAGCGGTTAGAGGCACTGCAGACTCCTGCACAAGGACTGCTCCAGCAATTACCCAGTCACGTGAGACTCAGGGGCCGTAGAGGGTGGGGCCGAGTGGAAGGCAAGGCGGTCCCTTAAGCCCTGAGATTCCACCCCTCCCAAGCTCAACAGAGGCTTCTGCGGCTTTGCATGTCTGGTATCATAAGGCTGAATCCAACACAGAAGTTTCCCTGGCATAGTGAAAATGCCGAGACAAGGGATGGGATTACAAACAAAAGAAATGGAGGGAAAAAAAATGACTGCATATAGAGTTCAAAACCACGCTTATAAGGTTTTTCAAGAATATGCTAGAAAAGTTGAATAAATTTAGTGAGACCCAAGAGGAGATGAAAAAGGACCAACTAGAGATGAAAAAGGACCAACTAGAAATTAAACATACACTGACTGAAATAAAAAATATTATACAGTGTCCTAACAGCAGACTAGAGGATGGCAAGAATCAAGTCAAAAATTTGAAATATAAAGAAGCAGAAAACATTCAACTGGAAAAGCAAGAAGAGAAAAGAATCCAAAAATGTGAAGATAATGTAAGGAGCCTCTGAGACAGCTTCAAGCGTACCAACATCAGAATTGTGGGGGTGCCAGAAGAAGAGAGAGAGCAAGATACTGAAAACCTATTTAAAGAAATAATTACTGAAAACTTCCCACATCTGGTGAAAGAAATAGACTTACAAGTCCAGGAAGCATACAGAACCCCAAATAAAAGGAATCCAAAGAGGACCACACCAAGACACATCATTATTAAAATACCAAGAGCAAAAGACAAAGAGAGAATATTAAAAGCAGCAAGAGAAAAACAGTTCATTACCTACAAGGGAGCACCCATACGACTGTCAACTGATTTCTCAACAGAAACGATGCAGGCCAGACGGGAGTGGCAAGAAATATTCAATGTGATGAATAGCAAGAACCTACAACCAATAATACTCTATCCAGCAAAGCTATCATTCAGAATTGAAGGGCAGATAAAGAGCTTCACAGAGAAGAAAAAGCTAAAGGAGTTCATCAACTCCAAACCAGTATTATATGAAATGCTGAAAGGTACTCTTTTAGAAGAGGAAGAAGAAAAAGGTAAAAGACAAAAAATTATGAACAAAAAATACATATCTATCAACAAGTGAATCTAAAAGTTAAGTGAATTAAAAATTTGATCAACAGAATAAACTGGTGAATATAATAGAATCAGGAGCACAGAAAGGGAGTAGACTAATAATTCTCAGGAGGACAAAAATCATAAAGCATTAAACAGACTGTGAAATTACAGCAGAAAGATTAAAGTTAGGTGAGGTAGATAAGTGATCAATCAAAGGACTTGTATGCATGCATATAAGCATAACCAATGATCACAGACACTGGAGGGTTGAGGTATGCCTGGGAGGGAGGGGGGTAAGGGGGAGATATGTATAAAAAATTAATAAAAAATTAAAAAAAAAATTACCTGCTGTATATAGTGGTAAATACTCACTAGGGAAAAGGCAATCCAAATTTTCCTGTTTTCTTCTCATCTAAACTTTCATCCTTGTATTCTGTCACAATAGATTTAGTTAGCCATTTTAAATGTAGGTGATATTTTACCTCAGTTATGGAATAGCAGAGTATAATTATTATTAGAATTGGGTCAACTGCAGGTTTAGACTCAGATTACCTCTGCTTGACTTCATCACTGACTCATTTCTCTCACAGGTCTCAGAATATCTTGGGAAATAAAGTCTTTTTCTCTGGGTGTAGATTCATTGCCCGGTTTCAGTCTCAAATCACTCTCCTCAGGGACATGACAGCTTTCTTAGATTCTCATCTAAATTTCCTCTTTTATTAAAGTGTCAATTATTTTCTTATTTTTTTTTAGAACACATAGTTTTGGAGACATTGTATCACCACTTTATCCCCAATAGCATCCCAAGCTTCTAAACTGCAATTCTTGGTCCCCAAATTAAACCCCTCAAAAAGTTACTTCTAAGTATTCATCTCCCATTTCGTCCCTTAGCACAATATAAATGTTTTTTCACTCATTCAACAAACTGAGGAGAAAATAAAACATGACAGAATCAGCCCTCCCCATAGAAATCTTAGAACACATCTAAAAATTTCCAAAATCAATTTCAATCATTTGTTAGTTGGAATTTTATTCCTAGTGGGGAAGAGGATGAGATGATGACCTTGAGAGGGATAAGAATTAACTAGTAGTCTTCATCAAATAGTCCCTGTCCTGAATTGTATTATCCTTTGCAATAGATGTAACTTCATATGAATCTGATGTGTCATAAAAGCAGCAATCAACAATATGACATTCACTCATATTTCTAAAAATAAAAAGCCACAGTTGAGCTAATGTGATACTGCAACAAAATTTTTATGTGAACTGAGCTGCTCTGCAGCAACCTCTCCCAATTCATGCTGCTGATGACTCACCATTCCAATTGTACAGTTTATAAATCAATGGTGAAAACCATGATCTTTATCTTTTATTTGCCACCAGTCTTTGCTGCTGGAGTCCTGAGAGAGTTGATTTGGGAAATGATAGGGCTTGGCTCAGGACAGGACAAGACTTTTTCATGAACACTTTCCAAACTTACACTCTCTCCCGGATTTTGAACCAAACTGCTTTAGTTTCTGAAGTGCAAGAGTGTAAAAAATAAAAAGGAAGGTTTGGGGGAGAGATCCAGTAATCAATCAGGAACTTTCCAGTAAATATTTTTTCCCATTGCAGCTCAGTGTTTTTAGTATTATTTTCCTGTTAATAAAAGCAACAATACATTCAGTGTGGGAGAATAAGAAAAAACAAACTTGTATGAATAAACAAATAAGATTCACCTGCTAATTTAAGACTCACTTTCAAGGAAGAGAAACCCTCTCTAATTAGCTCAAGGCAAAAAAGAGATATTGTTGGAAACATAGCAGAGACAAAAGGATTGCAGTTTAATATTTACAAGCTTTCTTCCCCCATGCTTTCTAAGGAAAGTTTGTGTGTGCATGCATACCTGCATGTGCTGCTTATCCTGAAGCTGTGATAACCAGGAGTTACACTAGCCTCCTCTGCTTGCATACAACCCAAGATGGTTACCAGCTCTAAGTCTACACATATCCCACAGCTGTCTAACCACTGTTGCTGCGTTTAGAAGTCCAATTTTGTGATGGAGTCTCTGGTAGGTTCACCTGGGGTCAGGTCTATAAAGGGTCCAATCATCCATCACGGGAAGGGTAAATCACTTGGCATAAATATACCAGCCTAAAAATCACCTTAGAATTTGGAAGGATGGAGCTATGGGTGTGATATGTTATTTTAGAAGATCAAATAGGAAGGAAATGACTGCCATCTATAATACAAATGTAATGCCATCCAGAATTCATCACTGTTACTATTTCAGTATTTCCTTAGATGATATACTGTTTATAGCAGTATCTATACATATAAAGAGATGATATGTTAATTTGTCCCTTATGGTGTCCCAGTCACTACCAGTTTGTAGGAGGGGATGGGATGGGGACTTCCGCCCCCAGCACTAATATCATGCTGTCTGCATGCGTCCCCACCCAGCACGGAGGTGACGTTGCCTGCTTGCATCCCTGGCTAGGGAAGTGACACTGCCTGCATGCATCCCGTTCAGCCCTGACGTGACACTGCATGGGGTAAGGACGCTAGGCTTGATGGGATCTCAGTCTGTGTCCCCCGCCCCACGGGGCTTGATGAGGGACCTCAGGTCACCCCCCCCCCTGCACAGGCACCAGGCTGGGAGACCTCAGGTTGCCTGCTCCGCCTGGCAGGGCTTGACAGGAAACCTCAGGTCAAACCCATTAGCCCTGGTACTGGGCTGGGGGACCTGAGGCTGCACTCTCTGCCTGGAGGGGCTTGACGAGGTGGGGACAGGTGGGTCTGGGTCTCACCCAATGGGAGTGGGGCTGGCCGGGTCTGGGTGTCCTGCAGTTTTCAAAGTGTATGCAGGTGGTGGGCGGGGACTTGATTCTAGGTCAGGTTGTGTGCCCCAGACTCTGACAGGAGGGAGATTTTATATATATTTTACTAATTTTCTTTAGTCTCTGACACTTCTATTATAGAGAAAGGGCAAATAGCAATATTAAAGTATTTCTTTTAATTAATTCCCTTTTAATGTGCATGAATTTTGTGCCCAGGCCACTAGTGTATATATAATTTACGTAATATATAAGTAGTGTCGTCCTATGGTTGTTGGCCCAATTTAATGCCAAAGGAATCCCCAATTTGGGGCACTGTGAAGAAGGAAACTGTATTCAATGCAAACAACTCAACATTGTTAAAATGTGGCTCTGAAAACAGCACAGCTGTAGAATTGCTCTGGGGAAAGATCCCTCTCCAGCAATGGTCTGCTTTGCTCTGCTCCACTCAATGCTAGTTGGTTCTTGCAAGATATCCTCACTGTTGCAGCTCAGCCAGGGAGAGAAAGACTTCATTCTTTAATAGAAAAGCAAAGTGCACTCTCTGAGCCAGAAGAGGGCTGGCTTATATGCACAGAAATCCCTGTCCTTAGTCCCTGATTGGTCAACCCTCAGAGTTTGATTGGTCCAAAGGCACTGCCCTGATTGATCAGAATAGAGCCTCTCTGATTGGCCAGAGCTGTGCAGCTCTGATTGGATGAGGAAAACTTCAATTCTATAGGTTGAAATAGAATTCCAGGAAACCTTGGTCTGGCTCAGATGTCAGAAATAGTGTAGGCAGGCAGTTTAGCATAGAGGCCTCTCCACAGAGTGCAGTTTGCTTGAGAGACCCCTGTGCAGAAATGACTGCTAGACTTCTGCTCTTTTAATTTGAGCCCAGTTAGCCACTAGGATCCCTTCTAAGTAGATGTCTTTTGTTCCCCTTAGGATTCACAGTAGCTCTGTGCCTTGGACTTTTTATTTACTAATATAATGCAAGCATTTCTCATCATCACTAACATTTTTCTCTAAATATGTAACTGAAAAACGCAGGTCTGGCTGCCTATTGCAATGAAAGTCAAACTCATGAGACAGATGCTGCTGCAAAAAGAAAAGAGATTTTATTCAGGTGCTGAGTCACCTGGGAGAATGGTGGACTCCTGTCTCAAAGACCATCTCTCCTTCCTGCTCAAGCCTATAGTTCTTATGGAAATAGGAAGGGAAGATCTTTTCTTTCTTTCTTTTGTTTTTTCCAATTGCTATTTTTATGAGGAACAACCCAAGACAGGCACAGTCGCAGAGAGACCATCAGGAGAAAATCTGGGGGTCAATAGAGGTGGGGCACAGACCCTCACCCCCCCCCAACCTCGCAGGGGCCTGAACCCTCACCCCTTCTGAGGGAGGTCTCCTGTCCCCATGGCTGCTTCGCTCCCATGCCCAGCACAGATCAGGACCCAGGTAACAGACAGAAACTTGGCTGACAGCAACTGCCCTATATCTAAATTCAGTCTGGCACCAAGAATGCTCAGGGCCTAGTCAAGAATGCAAATAACATTTTCCACTAATATTTGCAGGGTAATCTAAGATTGTTGGTAGAGTGTTAAATTTGACAGTAAAAGAGTAATCAAGCTTTCAGATTCATTTAAATTGGCCAATTGAAATAAGTGAATATTCAAGAAAATTTAATTGTATTGGACAAAAAGCTGTTCCTAAAGTATTAACTAAAATTTCTATTGGTAGACCATCTCATAGTAAAATTGCTTAACATGCAATGAACATAAAGCAGTTATATTTTTGTGCAAAAACATAAAATTTAAAGTATCAAGAATGCATTAAAAATTTTACAAAAGTCTCCATTAATCAAAAAAGGGGGGTGAATAGTAGGATAATATCATGTAAGGAAAAATATCCAGTAAGTAAATTACATCTAGAAAATTTTTAATTTAAAAAATTAATTTTCATTTGTAATACTAACTGCAAGGCATCCATGAAAAACACACATGGTGTCGAAATAAGCCAAAGGAAAATTGTTTGGGCAAAAATAAAAAGGACCCCAAGTCAATTTTATAGAAAAGATTCCTTTATTAATTTGGGGGGAGAATCCAAGATGGCAGCATAGGTAAACACTTACACTGCTGTCTCGCACAACAATTTCAAAACTACAACTAAAAGACAGAATGGACATCATCCAGAACCACAGGAAAGCTGGCTGAGTGGAAATTCTACAACTAGAGGGAAAGAGAGGGGTTCACGGAGACCCAGAGGAGCTGCAAAAAGCTGAGGTATGGAGATGGACGCATGGAGAGAGCAGGTGCCAGAGTACCTGGCTGGCTTTCTCTGGCAGGAGGGAAATGGAGACTCTCAAATGCATTGAACCCCTTATCTTATGACACTAAACCCCAGATCCAGCCAAAACTCATACGGGGGGCATTTGGACTGTGAAAAGGGAGAGGGGCACGGAAATTTAGGGGAGTCACAAAAGATCAGAGGTCTGATGGCACCAACAGCACTGCGTGCAGAGGATAGACTGCTGATTGTGCCGCTGGCTTTCATGAGTGGGCGGGAAACAGACCCTCCCAACTGTGCCACTTCTGACTCCACTAAGCCCCAGTTTCGGGTGAAACCCTGGGGACCCAGACTCATGTGGTCCTGGAGCGCAGGGGAGCCGGAAAGGCAGCGGTCTAGAGGCACTGCACTCACAAGCACAAGGACTGCTCCAGCAATTACCCAGTCACGTGAGACTCAGGGGCCATGGAGGGCGGGGCTGACTGGAAGGCAAGGCGGTCCCTTAAGCCCTAAGACTCCACCCATCCCAAGCTCAACAGAGAGTCTTATGCGGTTTTGCAAGTCTGGTATCATAAGGCTGAATCCAACACAGAAGTTCTCCTGGCATAGTGAAAATGCCGAGACAAGGGAAGGGATCACAAACAAAAGAAATGGAGGGAAACAAGTAACTGGATATAGAGTTCAAAACCACGCTTATAAGGTTTTTCAAGAATATCCTAGAAAAGTTGGATAAAGTTAGGGAGACCCAAGAGGAGATGAAAAAGAACCAACTAGAGATGAAAAAGGACCAACTAGAAATTAAACATACACTGATTGAAATTAAAAATATTATATAGAGTCCTACAGCAGACCAGAGAAAGGCAAGAATCAAGTCAAAAATTTGAAATATAAAGAATCAGGAAACACTCAACTGGAAAAGCAAGAAGAGAAAAAAATCCAAAAATGTGAAGATAATGTAAGGAGCCTCTGTGACAGCTTCAAGCATACCAACATCAGAACTGTGGGGATGCCAGAGGAAGAAAGAGAGCAAGATACTGAAAACCTATTTAAAGAAATAATGACTGAAAACTTCCTACATCTGATAAAAGAAATAGATTTACAAGTCCAGGAAGCACACAGAACCCCATATTAACTTTTGGTCGAGAATATGTTTATATACTTTCAGAAAACAACTCTAAGACCAAGTGGACTCCTGCAACAGAGAGGAATTGACAGGTCTGCTCCAACCATGAAGACCAGAAAAGAAATAGTCCAGAGATGGAAGACGCTGACAATGCCTTGCTATGCGAACAGTCAGCAGCTGTGCATTGCTACAGGATGCTTAGGACCAAACCAGAGAGGGTTGGACCAGCATTGCCACCATCCAAATATCATTGTTAACATGTAAACATAAGGAACTGCTTGACACTGAAACTGGGACTCAGAACTATTAGACATTGAAATTGGGGCTCAAACATTTTTTTGTTCCTATAGGTTTATTTCTAGCCTACAAAGGCAAAATGTTTTTAAAGAAAAGAATTGGGGTAGGGGTGGGGGAACAGATACAGAGGCAAAGAAGCAATGAACAGACTGTTATACTACAGCGGGAAGGTAGGGGAGGTTGGGGGGCTGTAAGAGATCAACCAAAGGACTTGTATGCTTGTATATTAGCAAAACCAATGGATACAAGATACTGGGGTGTGTGTGTGCAGGTGAGGGCATGTACTGGGGGGTAGGGAAGGCCAGCGGGAAGTCAATGGAGGGGCGGAAGAGACATATGTACTACTATTTGTAATACTTTAAACAATTAAAAAAACTCTCATTAAAGTAGGAATAAAGGGACCATATCTCAACATAATAAAGACCATATATCACAAACCTACAACCAACATCATACTCAATGGACAAAAACTAAAAGCATTTCCCCTATGAAAAGAGATAAGACAAAGATGTTTGCTTTCACCACTCTTATTCAGCATAGTACTGGAAGTCCTAGCCTCAGCAATCAGACTAGAAGAGATAAAAAGCATCCAAATTGGAAAGGAGGAAGTAAAACTATCATTATTCACAGATAATATGATATTGTACATAGAAAACCCTAAAGACTCCACCAAGAAACTCTTAGACTTAATGAATGAATTGGGCAATCTAGCAGGATACAAAATCAACATCCAGAAATCAATGGCATTTTTATACATCCATAATGAACTCTCAGAAAGAGAAATTAAAAGAACAATCCCATTTATCATTGCAAAACAACAACAAAAGAAGATACTTAGGAATAAACTTAATGAAGGGGGTAAAAGACCTGCACTTGAGAAAACTATATTGAAAAAAAAGAATTAGAGGAATATACAAATAAATGGAAACATATGCCCTGTTCATGGATTGGAGAATTAACATCATTAAAGTGTCAATACTTCCCAAAGCAAATCTATGAATTCAATGCAATCACTATTAAAATACCAATGGCATACTTTACAGAGCTAGAACAAATACTCCAAAAATTTCTATGGAGTCTTTAAAGACCCAGAATAGCTCCATCAATCTTGAGAAAGAAGAATGAAGTAGGAGGGATCACGGTTTCAGATATCAAACTACACTATAAAGCCATTATAACCAACTCGGTATTGGCACAAAAACAGGCATATAGACCAGTGGATCAGAACAGAGACTCCAGAAGTGGACCCATACCAATTATGGTCAATTAATATTTGACAAAGGTGCAAAGACAAACAATGGAATAAAAACAGTCTCTTCAACAAATGGTGTTAGAAAACTGTACAGACACATGCAAAAAGATGAAACTAGATGACCAAATTACACCATACACAAGAATAAACTCAAAATGGATAAAAACTTAAGTGTAAGGCATGAAATCATTAAAATCTTAGAGAAGAACATAAGTAGTAAAATCTCAGACATTTCATGTAGCAGAATTTTTGCCAATACATCTCCTAGGGAAAATAAACTAAGGAGAAAATAGTCAAATGGGACTACATCAAAATAAACAGCTTTTGCATAGCAAAAGAAACAACCATCAAAATGAAAAGTGAACCCACTGTGTGGGAGAATATATTTGCTAATAATCCTCTGATAAATGGTTAATATCCAAAATATAAAAGTACTCATACAACTCAACAAAAGGAAAACAAACAATCCAATTAAAACAGGGGAAAAGACCTAAACATTATTTCCTAAAGGAGGACATACAAGTGGCCAAGAGACAGACACATGAAAAAATGCTCAGTTACTGGTCATTAGAGAAATGCGAATTCAAACCACTATGAGATATCACCTCACACCTGTCAGAATGGCAAACACCCAAAAATCAGCACGTAACAAGTGCTGGCAACGATGTGGATAAAAGGGAACACTAGTTCACTGCTGGTGGGAATACAGGCTGGTGCAGCCATTATGGAAAACAGAATGGAATTTCCTACCTCAAAAAATTAAAAATGGAACTTCTGTTTGACCCAGCCATCCCACTTCTGGGAATATATTCTAAAAATGCCAAAACATTAATCAGAAAGTATATATACATCCCTATGTTCATAGCAACATTATTTATAATAGCTAAGATCTAGAAGCAGCCCAAGTGCCTATCAGTAGATGAGTGGTTTAAAAAGCTGTGGGATATTTACACAATGGAATACAAAGCAACTGTAAAAAATAGAGATCTCTTATCCTTTGGGAGAGCATGGATGGACCTGGAAAATATTATGCTGAGTGAAATAAGCCAATCTGAGAAAGACAAATATCACATGATGATCTCACTTATTTGTGGAATAAAACGAATTGACCAGCAAAATAAGACAATGAACAAAATGAATTGACCAACAAAATAAGACTGAAATATGGAGGCATGGAATAGACTGACATACCTTGATGTGGGGTTGTGGGGATAAGAAGAGTAAACCAAAGAACTTGTATACTTACATGCATAGTCCATGGACACGGACAATAGAGCAGTGAAGACCTGGAGGGGTGGGTAGGAGGAAGGGGGTAAAGGAGAGAGGGAATGGGAGATAGCTGATTATATATATATATATATATATATATATATATATATATATATATTTAATAATAATTATATATATATATGTATTTAATAATAATAAATTTTAAAAAAGAAATGTTAAAGGAACTTCTTTAAGAAGAAAGAAAAAGCACATAAATATGAATAATGAAATGGCAAAAAGTAGGTATCTGTCAGTACTACTTTAATTTAAATGCATTAAATGATCCAATCAAAAGACACAGGTAGCTAAATAAATAAGAAAGCCAAACCCATAGATATGCTCTCTACAAGAGACTCACTTCAAATTGAAAGACACATACACTGAAATGAATAGAAAATGATAGTTCATGTAAATGGAAAAATACTAAGGTAAAAATACCTTTTCAGACAAAATATACATCAAAACAAAGGCTGTAATAAGAGCCCAAGAAGGACATTACAAAATAATACAGGGATCAATCCAAAAAGAGGATCTAACCATTCTAAATGTTTATATACCCCAAAGAGGAGCACTTAAATACATAAAGCAAATATTAACTGACATTAGGGAGAGATTGGCAGTAACACAGTTATAGTAGGGGATTTTAAAACCCCACTGACATCAATAGACTTTCCAGACAAAAAAAAAATCAAGGAAACAGTGACTTTAAACAACACATTAGGCTAGATGGATTTAATTGATACTTTTAGAATATTTTACTCCAAAAGCAGCAGAATATACATTCTTTTCCAGTATTCTTTTCTGATATATCTACTCAGGCAAGGAAAATTTTTAAATGAATAAACAAATGGGACTACATCAAACTAAAAAGATTTTGCACAGCAATAGGGAAAAAAAGACAACCTACCACTTGGGAGATGATACTCACCAATGATACATTCAACAAGGGGTTAATAACCAAAATTTATAAATTCATACAACTCAGCACCAAAACAACTAACAATTCAATTAAAATATTGGACCTGAATACAAGAAGACATAGAGATGACATGGTAAATAGACATATGAAAAGATGTTCAAAAGCACAAGGAGATATCACACATCTGTCAGAATGCCTGTTGTCAATAAATCAACAATTGTCTGAGACCATAAGGGAAAAAGGAACCCAGATTTGGTGCAGCTACTATGAAAACACTATGAAGATAAAGATAAAACTACCTTGTGATCTAGCAATTCTACTTTTGGGTGTTATGCAAAAATTTCTAAAATACTAATTCAAAAAAATATATGCACCACTATATTCATTGCAACATTATTTGTAATAGCCAAGAGATGGAAGCAATCTAAGTGGTCATCAATAGATGAATAGATAAAGAAGATGTGGCTTGCCCTAGCTGGTTTAGTTCAGTGGATAGAACATTGGACTTCAGATTGAAGGGTCCCAGATTCAATTCCAGTCAAGGTCAAATGCCCAGGTTGCAGGCTTGATCCCCAATAGGGGATAGCAGGAGGCAGCCGATCAATGATTCTCTCATCATTGATGTTTCTATTTCTCTCTCCCTCTCCCTTCATCGCTGAAGTCTATAAAATATATATCATTTTACTGTATGTGGCTTCCCTGTGTGAGTGGCTAAACTGGTTGGAGCATCATCCCATACACCAAAAGGTAGTGGGTTCAATTCCTGGTCAGGGCACATACTAGGCTCGTGGGTTTGATTTCTAGTACAGGTGCACATGAGAGTCTACTGATCGCTGTTTCTCTTTCACATTGATGTTTCTTTCTCTCCCTTCTTCTCTCTAAAAGTCAATAAAAAACATATCCTTGGGGGAAAATTTAAAAAAAAACAGACAAGAAATTCCCATTAGAAAAAAAAAGATGTGGTACTCAATGGAATATGACTCAACAATTTATGAAAACATGAATGGAACTAGAAGATATTATGCTAATTGGAATAAGTCAGACAGAGAAAGACAAATAACATTATCTCACTTAAATGTGGACTCTAAAGAACAAAAAATACAAATGAAATTGAAACAGACTCATATGGATCAAAAAACTATGGTACATCTACACAATGGAATTCTATGCTGCCATTAAAAAGAAGGAATTCTTACCATTTGCAGCAATCTGGATGGAACTGGAGAGCCTTATGCTAAGTGAAATAAGCCAGTCAATGAAAAAGAAACACCACATGATCTCACTTATTTGTGGATAATAAAGAACATTATAAACTGATGAACAAAAAGATAGATACAGAGGCAGTAAAGCATCAAACAGACTGTCAAATTACAGGAAGAAGGTTAGGGAGAGGTGGGATAAATAAGAGATCAACCAAAGGACTTGTATGCATGCATATAAGCATAAACAATGAACACAAGACACTGGGGGCTTAGGGTATGCCTGCAAGGGCAATGGGAAGATATGTATACATGTAATGCATTAATTAAAAAATTTAAAAAAAAGAAACAGACTCAGATACCAACAACAGAGGAGGAGAGAGGTTGGGGACTGGGTGAAAAAAGTGAAGGGATTAAAATGAATAGTTACAAAATAGTCATGGGAATGTAAAGTACAGCATAAGAAATATAGTCAATAATATTGTAATAACTATGTAAGGTGTCAGGTGGGTACTAAACTTTTAGGGGAATCACTTCATAAATTATATACATGTCTAAAAACTAATATAGAGTAATATTGAATGTTAATTTTAAATGAACAAGAAGTAAAATGACACCATCACCACCATCATTTCTCTAGAATTCCCATAGAATATTTTTAATGGAACAAGCTACATATTTACATCCTCTTCAGTATAAAAATTAAATACCAACAAACACTTAAATAGAATTTAAATCTAGAATAAAGTAAATATTCTTGATTGGACCTCAAATGCCTTTCATGGTCTGATTCTGTACACCACTCCAATTTCATCTCCTATTCTTTTCCTCCTTCATTGTCTTCAACCACCCTAGCTTCTTACTGTTCCTAAATAACAAAAACCTGCTCTTCCTATCATCTGGAATGTTCTTCCCTCAGATAATTACAAAGCTGTCCTTCTGATCATTCACGTCTCTGATCATATACTGTCTCCTCAGAAAGGCCTTTTCTGATTAATCTACCTAAAGGAGAAAGCTGTCTTCCCAACTCCAATTATGCTCTAACATCTTACTCTGCTTTACTTTCTTCAAATCACTAATCACTCTCTGAAGTTATTCTTTCAATATCTGGTTCATTTAAGATAAGTGTCAAGAGGACAGAATCATTTTCTGCCTGTAATGTTAGTCTCTAGAATAGTTGTCTGGTTTTTATTTTCATCTGTACACTGTATTGTGTGTAAACCACCCTAAGTCAAGGCTCCATCCATAATCATTTATGTTCTCCCATATCTTCCTTCACCTCTCTTCACTTCCCTCTCCCACTGGAAATCATCACACTGTTGTCTATGTCCCTGAGCTTTTTTGTCCTTTCTTCCTTTTTCTCAATTTCTCCCCATCTCTTCTCTCCCTCCCGACAGCTCTCAGGCAGCTCTCTGTCTTTGAGTCTGTCTCTATTTTGCTTGTTAGTTCATTTTGCTCATTAGATTCCATGTATGAGTAAAATTAGGTGGTAAATACTTGTCTTTCTCTGACTGGCTTATTTTACTTAGTATAATGTTTCCAGGTCCATCCATGTTTTCACAAAGGTAACATTTCCTTCTTTTTTTACAGCCACGTTGCATTCTATTGTGTAAATGCACAGCTTCTTAACCACTCATCTACTGATGGGACCTTGGGCTGCTTCCAAATCTTAACTATTGTAAATAATGCTACAATGAACATAGGGGTGCATATATATATTTAAGTTACTGTTCTGGGTTTCTTTGGATATATTCCCAGATGTGGAATCTCTGGTTCATAAGTAATGAAGTAATTCCACACTGCTTCCCATATAGACTGTACCAATCTGCACTTTCACCAACAAGTGCATAAAGGTTCCCCTTTCTCCACATCCTCACCAACAGTTGTTTGCTGATTTATTAATGATAGCCATTCTGACAAGTGTGAGGGATATCTCATTGTGGTTTGAATATGCACTTCTCTGATGATTATTGAGATTGAGCATCTTTTCATGTGTCTATTGGCCATTTCTATGTCTTTTAACTAGTGTCTATTCAGGTCCTTTAACCATTTTTAAATTGGATTGTTTATTTTTTTGGTGTTTGGTTTTATTAACCTCTTATCAAATGTATCATTAATGCTTATGTTCTTTCATTCAGAGACTGTCTTTTCATTTTATTGATGGTTTCCCTTGCTGTGCAAAAACTTCTTAGTTTGATGTAGTACCATTTGTTTTCTTTTGTTCCTCTTGCCCAAGAAGATGTATATGTATATGTATATGTATATGTATATGTATATGTATATGTATATGTATATGTATATGTATATGTATAAGTTTAGGTATAGGTATATTGCATATGTATGTATATATACTGTATGTATATGTGTAAATGTATATGTATATGTATATTGCTATGGAAAATGTATGAGATATTACTCTCTGTTTTCTTCTAGGATTTTATGGTTTTGAGTCTAACATTTAAGTCTTTAATCCATTTTGAGTTTATTCTCATGTATGATGTAAGAAGATGGTCTAGTTTTATTTTTTTCCACTCATCTGTTCAATATCCACAACACCACTTATTGAATAGACTATCTTTAGCCCATAGTATGTTTTACCTCCTTTGTCAAATACTAAATGACTATAAAGGCATGGGTTTATTTCTGAGCTCTTTATTTTGTTCCATTTATCCATATACCTGTTTTTATGCCAGTATTATGCTATGTTGATTGCTATGGCCTTGTGCTATATATAGTTTGATATCAGTTAGTATGATTCCTATAACTTTGTCTTTTTCAAGATCACTGTTGCTATTTGGAATCTGTGTTCCATATAATTATTTGGAATATTTCTTCTAGTTCTGTGAAATCTGCAGTTGCTATCTTGATAGGAATTTTGTCTAATCTATAGATTGTTTTGGGTGTTAATATTTTTTAAAAATATATTTTATTGAGTTTTCACAGAGAGGAAGGGAGAGGGATAGAAAGTCAGAAACATCGATGAGAGAGAGACATCGATTAGTTGCCTCCTGCACACCCCCTATTAGAGATGTGCCCGCAAGCAAGGTACATGCCCCCGACCAGAATCGAACCCGGGACCTTTCAGTCCGCAGGCTGACGCTCTATCCGCTGAGCCAAACTGGTCTCTGCAAGGGTATTAATATTTTAATGATGTTAATTCTTCCTATCTATGAACATGGTATATGCTTCCACTTATTTAAATCTTCTTCAATTTATAATTTTTTGAGTACAGATCTTTTACATCCTTGGTTAAGTTTATTTCTAAGTATTTTATTATTTTTTAAGTAATTGAGATTGGGACTGTTTTCTTAACTTACCTTTCTGATAGTTTATTACTGGTGTTTAAATATGCAACTGATTTCTGAATATTTATTTTTTATCCTGCTACTTTACTGCATTCATTTATCAGTTCTAGTAGTTTTTCAGTGGAATCTTTAGGGTTCTCTATATACAATTTCATGTCATTTTCAAATAATGACAGTTTTAATTATTTCTTTCTAATCTGGATGGCTTTTATTTCTTTTCTTCTGATTTGCATGGCTAAGACTTCCAGTACTATGTTGAATAAGAGTGGTGAAAGTGGATATCCCACTGATGTTTCTTTCTGTCTTTCCCTCTCTCTTCCACGCTCTCTAAAAATCAATGGAAAGAGACATCTTGCAAATGCCTAAAGAAAGTTGTTATTTTTTTTGTGGTGAAGAGACTAGAGTCTGTGTTGATAAAAAACACCTTGGCATCTGTGGCAGCCAGCAGTGGCAGCAGCAGCAGGGTGATGGAGCCGGCATCTTCCCTGATCAGCCAGATTGCTTCCTACAGAGGAGGCCTTCTGATGGCTTAGGCCCTGAGGGATCCTGGAATGTGAGAGGTGATAGGGTGGGCTGAGGGCAACCTCCTTCCCCCATGCATGAATTTCATGCAACAAGCCTCGAGTTATCTATATAATAAAGTGGTAATATGCAAATTACCACTCCAACACACAAGATGGCCACCCCCATGTGGCCACAAGATGGCCACCAAAAGATGGCCAGCAAGGGAGGTTAGTTGAGAGCAATTAGGCCTGCAGGGGAGGGCAGTTAAGGGTGATCAGGGTTGCAGGGAAGAACAGTTGGGGAGGACCCAGGCCTGCAGGGGAGGTCAGTTAGGGATGACCAGGCTGGCAAGGGAGGGCAGTTAGGGGTGACCAGGCTGGCAGGGGAGTGGTTCGGGGTGATCAGGCCAGCAGCCAAGTGGTTGGGAACCAACAACCTGGATTGTGAGAAGGATTCTAGTTTGGAGAGGGTGCAGGCTGGGCTGAAGGACATCCCTCCTTGTGCATGAATTTCGTGCACTGGGCCTCTAGTATTATATAATGGTTGTGCTCACTATCATTTTTCTTTATTTTTAAACTAGTATCCCTGTGCATGAATCCGTGAGCAAATAGCTTGCTGCTGTTTGCCTCAGCTGGCCACCCGCCCACCATCACTGGTAGCTCTCCAATACTTGTAGCTCACTTACATGCCCTCCTGGAGCTCTCCACCCACCAGAGCTCTTCACCTGCTGCCCCACCCTCCAAAAGCTCCGCCTCCTAGGCAGCCATTGGATCCTCACAGTTCACCCAGATTTTGTTCTGATTGGTCAGTTTCTATGCCAGTCAGCATCTCTGGGCCTATCTCTGGGACTGATCAGAGAGGCAGGGGTGAACATCAGCCCCCATGAAGGCCCAGAGAGAAAGAGAGAAAGAGAGGCACAGCTGCTGGAGAAGCCTGGAGAGAAAGAGAGAGGCAATGGCTGATCAACAGCTGCCATGGAGGCTATGAATCAGACCCTGCTTCTCTCTCCCCAAACAGTCAGTGTTGGGTTGCTGCGCCCAAATCAGCAGCAGTCAGTGCTGGGTCACCATAGCAACCCAGCACTGATTGCAGGACTGACTTCTGGTCAATCGAGCCTTGGGTTGTTTTGGATGTTACAGACCCTGAGTTTTTATATATTAGGACTAGAGATCTGGTTCATGAAATTTGTGCACTGGAGGGGTGTTCCTCAGCCCAGCCTGAACTCTTTGCAATCTGGGACCACTTAGGACTGCTGGCTCCTAACCATTTGCCTGCCTGCCTGCCTGATTGCCCCCTAACCTCTCCCCTGCCAGCCTGATTAACACTTAACTGCTCCCCTGCTGGCCCAATGGCCCCCAATTGCCCTCCCTCCCAGCCATATCGCCTGCAACTCCCTTCTCCTGCTGTCCCAGTCACCCCTAACTGCCTTCTCCTTCTGGCCTCATCACCACCAATTACCCTCCCCTGCTGGCCTGATGGCCCCTAACTGCCCTACCCTGCTGGTCTGGACCCACCCAACTGGCCTCCCCTACAGGCCCAGTTCCCCAATTACCCTCCCCTGCCAGCTTGGCCGTCCCCAAATGCCCTCCCCTGCTGGCCTGTTTGCCCCCAACTGCCCTCCCTAGCTGGCCATCTTGTGGCAACCATTTTGTGGTGGCCAACTTGTGATGATGTGAGGGTGGTCATCTTGTGACAATGTGGCAGCAGCCATCTTGTGACAACCATCTTGTGATGATGTGGGCATGCAAGGGCATGAGGGCCAGTTAGGATTTTATTAGTATAGATTATTTGGAAGAATAGTGAAATTTTAACTTATGAATATCAAGTATGTCCCATATGAGTTTTGCTTCTAACCTATGCTTAAATAATCAATGCTTAATCTTGACCTAGAAATACTGCTGTTGTGTGTATTTTTAAAGTTATCTTTATTGTTGGGGTGATTATTTTCCTTTTGTTGAGTTGTATAAGTACTTTATATATTTTGGAAATTAACCCCTTTTCAGATGTATCATATGGTTTTATTGTATAACTCGATATCTACCAAAAAGATAAAAAGAAAAAGAAAGTGAGAGAGCAAATTTGGGGTTTTGGACAGGATTATCTTCAATATTATGGCAGGCAGGTAAAATTTTGATAGAGCTAAACATATTTTGCTGATACTCAACTGTCAAGTTAACTGGAAGTGACAAATTTGTAAAAGCAAGGAGATAAGTATGTGAACCAAGATCTGAAAACCTATAGCACATCAAATTATTTGATGTTTTGTTTTTAACTGGTCTCTTTTCACTTGCTTAGTTATATAAGACAATTTTTTCTATTCACTCTTGATGTCCAACACTGAATCTGTTTGAGTCTTTGGAGTAAATGCCAAAAATAGAGGAAATTCTAGACTATAATTCATAAGCCTGACTAGATGCATTACACAGAAGTTTCCCAAACACTTTCATTTTGGCCTGAATACTAGAAAGAGAACAAACATAATTATCTATGAGCTTTGCTTTTTCACATATCTTCCATATACAAAAGATCAATTCAACTGATTAATCAATTAAAGAGTCAAAACATACCCACACCTCATTAGGTCCTTTTCCAAGAAATCTGTTTGCTTTTATGCACTGAGCCTTCTTCACAGTGAGTAGGTGCTGAAGTGACATCATTTCATAGATTATCAACCTGTACTGTGTTTGTATAACTTCATTTTCCTCAATGCAATATAAAAATGTAAATCATATTAAAGGTAAATTTATATAGTTCTATCTTTCCAAAAGTTTTAAGTAATAAAAGAATCTAGATAATACTTTTCAAGATCACATCAGGATGGCTGGAATTTCAACTCAGGCAAACTGGGTCAATAGTCCAAGTTCTTAAGGACTCTTTCATACTGTATTTTACCATTTATAAACCATAAATTTCTAAACATTAAGCAGAAATCTATAAACTGCTAATCTCTTTGATTGTCACCATTATTTTTTCTAAATCAACAGTTGACTATGGGAAAATAAGATGGCTGCCAATGGGAAGGAAGACTGCAAAATAGTGTGTGAGTGAGAAAACAAAGGGAGAGTGTGTGTTGGTGAGTGTTTGTTGGTGAGTTGAGAGACAGCTATACTCCAGGAGATTGTGGCTGACTGCTGGATGGGGCTCCTCTGACCAGGCTGCCCCCACTACAGTTGGGTTCCCTATTAAAGCAACTGGTATGGACGCAGAAACTGTGCCATCTTGAAGAGGAAAGTGGATGTTATCAGAAGCATGAAAAGCCCAGGGAATATACAACTGCGAACCTGAGCACAATCATATGGATTCAGAAGAGCTCTACACTCCGATATTTCTCCTGGGGTAAAGAGAGAGAGAACCACATAACCAGACAAACAGAAAAGAGACCATGGGGAGACAAAGAAACAGCCCGCATATGAAAGAAAAGCAGGTATCATCAGAAAAGAAAGTAAATGAAATGGAGGCAAGCAACCTGCCAGAAAAAGAATTCAGAGAAATGGTCATAAGGTGGATGAAAAGAATGAAAGAAAAATTTGACAATATGTGTAAGAACTAAGAGGAAATGAAGAAACAAAAAGAATTGAAAAGTGACATCGCCACTATAAAAAACTCAATAGAAAGCATCAAGAGTAGACTAAAAGAAGCAGAGGACTGCATCAGTAAGCTAGAAGACGAGCTAGGAAAAAAATAGCTAAGCAGAGCAGCTTCTAGAAAAAAAATCAAAAATCAGAAGGAGAGACTAAGGGAACTTTGAGACAACACAACACAAAGCAATATCTGCATAATAGGATGCCAAAGAGAGAAGAAACTGAGCAAGACATAGAAAACCTGTTTAAAGAAATAATTACAAAAAAACTTCCCTAATATAGGGAAGAAAAAACCCACACAAATACAATAAGCTCACAGAGTCCCAAGAAAAATGAACCCCAAAACACCAAGGCAATTATAATTAAATAGGCAAACACCAACAACAAAGAATCTTAAAAGCGGCCAGAGAAAGACAGAAAGTTACCTACAAAGGATCCCCCATCAGACTAGCAACTGATTTCTCAATAGAAATGAATCAGGCCAGAAGGGAATGGAATGAAATATATAAAGTCATGCAAGGGGAGGGTCTAAATCCAAAAATATTGTACCAACCAAAGCTATCAATCAAAATTGAAGGTGAAATCGGGATCTTCACAGACAAAAAAGGAGTAAGGGAGTTTATTACCACCAAAACAGCAATGCAAGAAATGCTAAAGGGTCAGCTGTAAAAAAAAATTAATTAATTAAAAAAATAGAAATAGGAAGTGAAGAAGGAACAGAGAGGTAAAAAATAAAAATGACAACAAACAATTATATATCAATAATAACTTTACATTTAAATGGATTAAATGCCCCAATCAAAAGACACAGGGTAACGGATTGGATAAGAAAACATGACCCATATATATGCTGTCTACAAGAAACCCACCACAGGAAAAAAAAAAGACACACATAGACTGAGGGTGAAGGGATGGAAAAAGATTTTTCAGGCAAATGGAAAGGAAAATCTAAAGTAGGAATATTTATATCTGACAAAATAGATCTCAAAGTAAAGGACATAAAAATAGATAAGGAAGGCTACTTCATAATACTAACAACAACACTCCTACAAGAAGAAATAACTGTGGTACACATATACACACCCAATACAGGAGCACCAAAATACATAAAAAAACACCCAGAGGATATCAAGGGAAAGATTGACAGCAATACAATCATAGCAGGAACTTTAATACCCCACTATCACTATTGGACAAATCCTCAAAACAAAAATCAGAAAAGAAACATCAATCATAAATTACTCACTAAACCAGATGAAATTAATTGAAATCTTCAGGACATTTCACCCCAAAGCCACGGAATATAGATTCTTCTCAAGTGCACATGGGCCATTTTTAAAGATAGACCATTTATTGGGTCACAGGAAAAGTCTCTTCAAATTCAAGAATATGGAAATCATATCAAGCATCTTTTCAGATCACAGTGGCATAAAATTGGATATCAAGTAAAATAAAAATAATCCAAAAAAATCAAACACATAGAGATTAAATAGCATGCTACTAACAATGACTGTGTTACCAAAGAGATAAAAGAAGAAATAGAAAACATCATGGCAAAAAAAAAAATGACAATGAAAACACAAAAATCCAAAACCTATAGGACACAGCGAAAGTAGTCTTCAGAGGGAAGTTCATAGCTCTACAAGCCTACTGCAAAAAAAAAAAAAACAAAACAAAAAAAAAAAACAAGAGAAAATGGTGATATATTACCTAACTCTACAACTCAAAGAGTTAGAAAGAGAGCAACAAGAAAAGCCTAGTATAAGCAGAAGGAAGGACTAATAAAGATCGGAGCAGAGATAAATGACATAGAGACCAAAAACAATACAAAATACCATTGAAACCAAGAGCTGGTTCTTTAAAAGGATAAACAAGATGGAAGAACCTCAACCTAGGCTTACCAAGAAGCAAAGAGAGAGGACCAAATAAAATAATTCAGAAATGAAAGAGGAGAAAAAACAGACCCCAGCGAAATACAAAGAATTGTTAAAAAATACTATGAACAACTCTATTCCAAAAACACTGGACAACCTGGAGGAAATGCACATATTACTAGAAAAATACAACCTTCTAAAACTCAATCAGGAAAAATTTAAACATCTCAATAGCCAATAACTATGGAAAATTGAAGCTGTCATCAAAATCCTTCCAGCAAACAAAAGCCCAGGAACGGATGGCTACACAGGAGAGTTTTACCAAATATTCAAGGAAGAATTAAAACCTATCCTCCTCAGAATATTTCAAAAAATTCAAGAGGAAGGAACACTTCCAAGCTCATTTATTGAAGCCAGCATCACCCTAATACCAAAACCAGATAAAGATAACACAATGAAAGAGAATTACAGGACAATATCTCTCATGAACATAGATGCCAAAATGCTCAACAAAATTCTAGCAAATCAGATCCAGCAGTACATAAGAAGGATCATACACCACGACCAAGTAGGCCTTATCCCAGGAACACAAGGATGGTACAATATCTGCAAATCAATAAACGTGATACATCACATAAACAAATTGAGAAATAAAAATCACATACTTATATCAATAGATGCAGAAAAAGCATTTGATAAAATCCAACACCTTGATAAAAACTCTCAGCAGGAGAGAATAGAAGAATCATACCTGAACATAATAAAAGCCATATATGATAAACCCACAGCCAATATCATACTCAATGGGCAAAAACTAAACCATTTCCCCTAAGGACAGGAACAAGACAGAAATACCCACTCTAATCACTCCTGTTCAACATAGTACTGGAAGTATTAGCCATTACAATTAGACAAGAAGAAGAAATAAAAGGCATCCAAATTGGAAAAGAAGAAGTAAAGCTGTCCTTATTTGCAGATGACATGATACTATACATAGAAAACCCGAAGGACTTCATCCCAAAACTAATTGACTTAATAAATGAATTCAGCAATGTAGCAGGATACAAAATTAATGCCAAGATATCTGTAGCATTTCTACACACTAATAGTGAAATTACAGAAATAGAGACTCAAAAAGCAATCCCATTTACCATTGCATCAAAAAAATTAAGATATCTAGTAGTATACCTAACTAAAGAGGTAAAAGACCTATATGTAGAAAACTACAGGACATTGAAAAAAGAGATAGAGTAAGATGTTAACAGATGGAAGAGCATACCATGTTCATGGATTGGGAGAATCAACATCATTAAAATGTCCATACTACCCAAAGCAATCTATAGATTCAATGCACTACCCATTAAAATACCAACGACATACTTCACAGACCTAGAAATAATTCTTCATAGATTCATCTGGAAGAAAAAAAGACCACGAATAGCCACAGCAATTCTGAGAAAGAAGAATAAAGTAGGAGGGATCTCAATACCAGATTTCAAGCTGTATTACAAAGCAACTCTTCTTAAAACAGCCTGGTACTGGCACAAGAACAGACATGTAGACCAATGGAATAGAATAGAGAATCCAGATATCCACCCAAACCACTATGCTCAACTAATATTTCACAAAGGAGGCATGAACATTCAATGCAGTCAAGATAGTCTCTTCAATAAATGGTGTCGGGAAAATTGGACAGATACATGCAAAAAAAATGGAACTGGACCACCAACTTACACCAAATACTAAAATAAATTCAAAATGGATACAGGACTTAAACATTAGAAGGGAAACCATAAAAATACTAGAGGAATCCACAGGCAGCACAATCTCAGACATATGCCAAAAGAACTTCTTCACTGATACTGCTCCAAAGGCAATTGAAGCTAAAGAAAAAATAAACAAATGGGACGACATCAAAATAAAAAGCTTTTGCACAGCAAAAGAAACCATCAACAAAACAACAAGAAAGATCACTGTATGGGAGAACATATTTGCAAATGTTATCACTGATAAAGATTTAATCTCCAAAATCTACAGCCAACTTATACAACTTGATAAAAGGAAGATAAACGATCTAATAAAAAAAATGGGCAACGGATCTAAATAGAACCTTTTCGAAAGATAACAGAAAGAAGGCCAAGAGACACATGAAAACATGTTCAAAGCCACTAATCATCTGAGAGATGCAAATCAAAATGACAATGCGATACCATCTTACACCTGTCAGAATGGCAATCATCAACAAATTAACAAACGACAAGTATTGGTGCGGATGTGGAGAAAAAGGAACCCTTGTGCACTGTTGGTAGGAATGCAGACTGGTACAGCCACTGTGGAGAACAGTATGGAGTTTCCTCAAAAAACTAAAAATGGATCTCCCATTTGACCCCGTAATCCCACTCTTAGGAATTTATCCTAAGAAATCACAAACACCAATCAGAAAGGATTTATGCACCCCCTATGTTCATAGCAGCACAATTTACAATAGCTACAATTTGGAAACAGCCTAGGTGCCTGTCAGCAGATGAGTGGATCAGAAAACTATGGTATATCTACACAATGGAATTCTATGCTGCCATTAAAAAGAAGGAATTCTTACCATTTGCAGCAACCTGATTGGAACTGGAGAGCCTTAAGCTTAGTGAAATAAGCCAGTCAATGAAGGAGAAGCATCACATGAGCTCACTCATTTGTGGATAATAAAGAACATTATAAACTGATGAACAGACTGTGAAATTACAGCAGGAAATTAAGGTTAGGTGAGGTAGATAAGAGATCAATCAAAGGACTTGTATGCATACATATAAGCATAACCAATGAACATAGACACTGGGGGGTTGGGGTATGCTGGGAGAGAGGGGGGCAATGGGGAGATGTGTATAAAAAATTAATTTAAAAAAAAGAAGTAAAGCTGTCCTTATTTGCAGATGACATGACATTGTACATAAAAAAACCCAAAAGGCTCCATCATAAAACTAATAGGCTTATTAAAGAATTTTGCAATGTAGCAGGATACAAAATTAATGCCAAGAAATCTATGGTATTTTTATATACCAATAGTGAACTTAATGAAAGAGAGACGAAAAAAGCAATCACATTCACCATTGCACCAAACAAAAATTAAGATACCTAGGAATAAACTTAATTAAGGAGGTAAAAGACCTATACGCAAAAAACTACAGGACACTGAAAAAAGAGATAGAGGAAGATGTACACAGATGGAAGAGCATACCATGCTCATGGATTGGTAGAATCAGCATCATTAAAATATCCATACTATCCAAAGCAATCTATAGATTAAATGCACTCCTCATTAAAATACCAAAATTTCACAGACCTAGAAAGAACTCCAAAAATTCATCTGGAATTAAAAAAAAAAAGGACCCCGAAAAACTGCAGCAGTCCTGAAAAAGAAGAACAAAGTAAGTGGGATCTCGATACCAGATTTCAAGGTGTATTACAAAGCCATTGTTCTCAAAACAGCCTGGTACTTGCACAAGAACAGACATAGACCAATGGAATAGAATAGAGTATCCAGATATCAACCCAAATCACTACACTCAATTAATAGTTGACAAAGTAGGCATGAACATACAATGGAGTCAAGAGAGTCTCTTCAATAAATGGTGTTGGGAAAATTGGACAGATACATTAAAAAAAAAAGTGAAACTAAACCACCAACTTACACCATACACAAAAATAAACTCAAAATCGATAAAAAAAAAAACTTAAACATTAGACAGGAAACCATAAAAATGCTAGAGGAATCAACAGGCAGCACAATCTCAGACATAAGCCAAAGCAATTTCTCCACTGATACAGCTCCTAGGGCAATGGAAGCTAAAGAGAAAATAAACAAATGGGACTACATCAAAATAAAAAGCTTTTGCACAACAAAAGAAACCATCAACAAAACAATAAGAAAGCCCATTGTATGGGAGAACATATTTACAAATGTTATTATTGGTAAAGGTTTAATCTCCAACATGTATAGGGAACTTATACAACTTAATAAAAGAAAGATAAATGATCCAAGAAAACAATGTAATGGACCTAAATAGAATCTTTTTGAAAAAAAATAGAAGGAAGGCCAAGAGATGTATGAAAACATGCTCAAAGTCACTAATTATCCGAGGGATGCAAATCAAAACCAGGATGGCAATCATCAACAAATCAACAAAGAACAAGTGCTGGCGATGATGTGGAGAAAAAGGAACCCTCATGCACTTCTGGTGGGAATGCAGACTGGTGCAGCCACTGTGGAGAACAGTACGGAGTTTCCTCAAAAAATTAAAAATGGAACTCCCATTTGACCCAGTAATCTGACTTCTAGGAATATATTCCAAGATATATTAGAAACACTAATCAGAAAGGATATATGCACCCCTATGTTCATAGCAGCACAATTCACCATAACTAAGATTTGGAAGCAGCCTAAGTGCCCATAAGCATATGAGTATATTAGGAAACTATGGTATATCTAATACCACGCTGGTATAAAAAAAAGGAATCCTTATCATATGCAGCAGTATGTATGGATCGGGAGAGCATTATGTTAAGTGAAATAAGTCAGGCAATTAAAGAAAAATACCACAAGATCTCATTCATTTATGGAAAATAAAAAAAACATTACAACCTGATGATCAAAAAGATAGATACAGAGGCAATAAAGAACTGAACAGACTGCCAAATTACAGCAATTGGGGAATGGGGGAAAGAGATCAACCAAAAGACTTGTATGTATATGCCTATAAGCACAACAAATGGACACAAGACACTGGGAGGGAGGGGATGAGGGCATATGACAGGAATTAGGGGAGTCTGGGGGAAGGTCAGTGGGGAGGAAAAGGAGATATATGTACTACTATATGTAATACTTTAAACAATTAAAAAAACACAGCTGACTATGATAATGCTACTAATATTAAATTATTAGATATCAGAGCTGTAGCACTATTTTAGAAAACCCAATCAGTCCTTTATACCTTACAGAGAAGTACATAATAATGTAATAAGATTGGCTTTAGTGTTTTTATACTTTCCTGAGGAAATTTACAATATGACATTGAAATTTTGATTTGTGATGGAAGTGATAGGAGGATTTGGAAACAAAGAAACTAACATAAGACTAATTACTTAAAGATAATGTGGAAGATGCTAAGAAAAAACATTTAAAAAATACAAGAGGGCCTGAGAGAAGAAAAAATAGAAAGTGATAGAAAAATTAAAACAAAATTATATTGCTTGGCAACATTACCTATTATCCTGGTATTAGAAACTGTATTCAGACCACTGAAAAAATATTTTATTTTGTTTATTTTATTTTATTAATTAAATCTTTATTATTAAAATTATTACATTTGTTTCTCTTTTTTCCCCTCCATAGCTCCCCTCCTCCCGGCTCCCACCCTTCCCTCTACCCTTATCTCCCTCCCGTTGACCTCATCCATAGCTGTATGATTTTAGTCCAGTCTCTCCCTGTACACCTCTCCCCGCTTTCCCCATGAGAATTATCAGTCCACTCCCTTTCTGTGCTCCTGATTCTATTATATTCACCTGTTTATTCTGTTGATCAAATTTTTAATTCCCTTAATTTTCACTTGTTGATAGATACGTATTTGTTGTTCATAATTTTTTATCTTTTACCTTTTTCTTCTTCCTCTTCTAAAAGAGTACCTTTCAGCATTTCATATAATACTGGTTTGGAGTTGATGAACTCCTTTAGCTTTTTCTTCTCTGTGTAGCTCTTTATCTGCCCTTCAATTCTGAATGATAGCTTTGCTGGATAGAGTATTCTTGGTTGTAGATTCTTGTTATTCATCACGTTGAATATTTCTTGCCACCCCTGTCTGGCCTGCATCGTATCTGTTGAGAAATCAGCTGACCATCGCATGGGTGCTCCCTTGTAAGTAATGAACTGTTTTTCTCTTGCTGCTTTTAATATTCTGTTTTGTCTTTTGCTCTTGACACTGTATTTTAATTATGATGTGTCTTGGTGTAGTCCTCCTGGATTCCTTTTATATGGGGTTTTGTGTCCTTCCTGGACTTGTAAGTCTATTTCTTTTACCAGATGTGGGAAGTTTTCAGTCATTTTCTTTAAATAGGTTTTCAGTATCTTGCTCTCTCTCTTCTTCTGGCACCCCCACAATTCTGATGTTGGTATGCTTGAAGCTGTCCCAGAGGCTCCTTACACTATCTTCACATTTTTGGATTCTTTTTTCTTCTTGCTTATCCCAGTTGAGTGTTTTCTGATTCTTTATATTTCAAATTTTTGACTTGATTCTTGCCTTCCTCTACTGTGCTGTTAGGTCTCTGAATAATATTTTTTATTTCAGTCAGTGTATTTTTAATTTCTAGTTGGTCCTTTTCCATCTCTAGTTGCTCCTTTTCCATCTCTAGTTGGTTCTTTTCCATCTCCTCTTGGGTCTCACTAACTTTATCCAACTTTTCTAGCATATTCTTGAAAAACCTTATAAGCATGGTTTTGAACTCTATATCCAGTTACTTGTTTCCCTCCATTTCTTTTGTTTGTGATCCCTTCCCTTGTCTCGGCATTTTCACTATGCTGGGAGAACTTCTGTGTTGCATTCAGCCATATGGTACCAGACTTGCAAAACTGCAAAAGCCTCTCTGTTGAGCTTGGGATAGGTGGAGTCTTAGGGGATAAGGGACCACCTTGCCTTCCAGTCAGCCCCGCCCTCCATGGCCCCTGAGTCTCACGTGACTGGGTAATTGCTGGAGCGGTCCTTGTGCACGTGAGTGCAGTGCCTCTAGACCGCTGCCTTTCCGGCTCCCTTGCGCTCCAGGATCACATGAGTCTGGGTCCCCAGGGTTTCACCCCAAACTGGGGCTTAGTGGAGTCAGAAGTGGCACAGTTGGGAGGGTCTGTCTCCCACCCACTCGTGAAAGCCAGCAGCACAAACAGCAGTCTGTCCTCTGCGCGCAGTGCCGTGCAAGTCACCAGACTTCTGATCTTTTGCAACTCCCCTAAATTTCTGTGCACTTCTTCCTTTTCTCAGTCCAACCTCCCCCCATATGAGTTTCTGCTGGATCTGGGGTTTAGTGTCATATGATAAGGGGTTCAATTCCCTCGGGAGTCTCTGTTTCCCTCCCGCCAGAGAAGGCCAGCCAGGTTTTCGGGCACCCATTCTTTCCACGAGCGTGTCTTCGCACCTCAGCTTTTTACAGCTCTTCTGGGTCTCTGTGAGCCCCTCTCTTTCCTTCTAGTTGTAGAACTTCCACTCAGCCAGCTTTCTTGTGGTTCTGCATGATGTCCCTTCTGTCTTTTTGTTGTAGTTTTGAAACTGTTGTGCGAGGCAGCAGTGTAGGTGTTTACCTATGTCGCCATCTTGGATTCTCTCTGAAAAAAACATTTTATTAGGCATCTTTGGTTGTTGTAATGAAGGCTATTACTATCCAAGTTTAAAAAAACTTTTCTAGAGTCCCTTTGTACCATGAATAATTACATCTGATATTATTAAAGACTTAAAAACTTATCTTTATTTTTATTTATAAAATTATGACTAATAATCACTGGCTTCATCTCCATCTACCATATTTTAGAGTGTGAAAAACAACTTTTTAACCCAGGGAAATCTTCTCAAAAGTCAGGGGTCATCTTATACACCGGGTGTCGTCTTATAGGTGGGTGCTGAAATTTCGGAGCTGGACTGGAGAATCTGCAATTGCCGCAAAAGTTGGGAGGAGCTCAAAAACAGCCGTGGCCGCATCCCTGCTGTATGCAGCGACTGTATGAAAGCAGCAAGGGCGGCGCTGTGCAAGTACGGTAGAAGAAAATCCACTCACCAGGATTCGTGGGAAAAAGTGACTTACCGCAGTTCCGATGACGAGGTGAGGTGGCACCTAAACAGGAAGGTGTAAGTGAAGCGTGGAGCAAGCTGCAGGCATCTGCGATGCCTGGGGTATGAAAATAAAAGATTGAGTGGCACTGTGCACATACCTCTTTCACCCCCCCTGACCCACCCTTGTATCCTATAACCATCCCTCCTTCTCTGCCTCTCAGATCTCGCTCCTGAAGACTGCAGCGAGGTGGCACAGGTGTGCATGTGAAAGATCTGAGAGGCAGAGAAAGAGGTAATAGGATACAAGGGCGGGTGAAAGAGGCGTGTTTGCGCTACCGCTCTGATAGTCTTGGAGACAGGCTGGGCAGGCAGGGAGAGCTGACCAATCCAAGTGGGCTTTGTAAACAACAACCAGCCAATTGCCAGTAAGGTACATCACTTGCCGTGGTTGGCTGGTTGTTGTATACTGGCTACCACATACAATACAGCATCAATATCTGTACCTGTTCATACAGTATAGCACCAGTACAGACAGTACAGTATACAAATGTCCAACAGTCAAAACCCCATCATGACTCCACCAGCAAGAAGAAAGAAATATGAAACCAGTTTCAAACTTAAAGTTGGAAAACTTTGCCATGGAACATAATAACTGCGCTGCTGTAAGACAATATGGAGTACTAACAGAAAAGATGGTTTGGGACTGGGAAGCAAATGAAAAAGCATTAAAGAGTTTGCCAAGGGGTAAGTGTGCATTAAGAAGAGGCACCCCACATTGGCCAGAACTCAAAAAACATGTACCAGACATGGTGAATGAGCATTGCCAAAACAGTTATGTAATGTCTTGAAATAAAATACTGTTAGTTTACACTTCAGTGAGCCAAATCTAACCCAGATCACAGCAACAGATTTAAGGCCATTGTAGTCTGGTATACTAGATTCATGGGAAGGCATAATATGGTACTGAGGCAAAAGACAAAAATTGCCCAAAAATTACCTGCAGATAGATCTTGATAGCAAAGTAAATAGTTTCCATCAATATGTAATACACCAGCACACTAAACATGGCTATGCTTTAAGTAGTAATGGAAATATGGATGAAACTCCAATGAATTGTTATATGGTTGGAAATAAAACATTCCATCAAAAAGGTGAAAAAAACAATTTTAATTAAAACAACATGACATGAGAAGTCCAGTTTTACAGTGGTACTAGTATGTACAGCTGATGACACCAAACTCAGATCATTGATTATTTTTAAAAGAAAAACAATGCCAAAACTCAAATTTCCTATTGATTGTTTTGCACATGTGAATGAAAAAGGCTGGATGGATGAAGAAAGGGTAAAACTATGGCTTGATAATGTATGGAGCAGGCAAGCAGGTAGACTTACTTAAAAAAAATAAAACATAGTCTACTGGTGTGGGATATGTTCAGGGCTCATTTAACTCCCAGCACCAAGCAAAGGCTTGCAAGACTAAACACAGATGTGGCAGTTATTCCTGCAGGATTGACATCATTGGTACAGCCACTGGATGTGTGCCTAAACAAACCATTTAAAGATCACATTTGAGAACAGTGGAATGAATGGATGGTTAGAAGCCAAAAGTTATTCACAAAGGAAGGAAACATGTGTGCTCCACAGTTGGATGTTTTGTGCAAGTTTATCATAAAAGCCTGGAATGATATTGATGCAGAAACAGTAATTAAGTCTCTCAAGAAGTGTGGCATATCAAATCAACTACAAAAAAAATACAAATAAATCAAACACATGGAGACTAAACAGCATGCTATTAAACAACGACTGGGTAAACAGAGAGATCAAGGAAGAAATAAAAAACATCATGGCAACAAATGACAATGACAACACAACAATACAAAATTTATGGGACGCAGTAAAAGCAGTCTTGAGAGGGAAGTTCATAGCTCTACAAGCCTACTGCAAAAAATAGGAAACAATGGTGATAAATTACCTAACCCTGCAACTCAAAGAGCTAGAAAGAAAGCAACAAGAAAAGCCCAATGTATGCAGACGGAAGGAAATTGTAAAGATAGAGCAGAGATAAACAACATGGGGAACAAAGGAACAATTCAAAAGACCAAGAAAACCAAGATCTGGTTCTTTGAAAGGATAAACAAGATTGATGGACTTCTAGCCAGGCTCACCAAGAAGCAAAGAGAGAATACCCAAATAAACAAAATCAGAAATGAAAGAGAAGAAATAAAACAGACCTCGCCGAAATACAAAGGATTGTTAAAAAATACTATGAACAACTCTATTCCAACAAATTGGACAATCTGCAAGACATGGACATTTTCCTAGAAAAATATAACCTTCCAAAACTCAATCAGGAAGATTCTAAACATCTCAATAGTCCAATAACTATGAAAGGAATTGAAGCAGTCACCAAAAATCTTACAGCAAACTAAAGCCTGGGACCAGATGGCTACACAGCAGAGATTTACTAAACATTCAAGGAAGAATTAAAACCTATCCTCCACAGGCTGTTCAAAAATATTCAAGAAGAAGGAACATTTTCAAACACCTTCAATGAAGCCAGCATCACCCTAATACCAAAACCAGATAAAGGCAACACAATGAAAGAGAATTATGGGCCAATACCTCTCATGAACATAGATGCCAAAATCCTCAACAAAATTCTAGCAAATCAGATCCAGCAGTACATAGGAAAGATCATACACCACGACCAAGTAGGATTTATCCCCAGAATGCAAGGATGGTACAATATCCGCAAATCAACATCACATAAACAAATTGAGAGATAAAAATCACAAAGTCATATAAATTGATGCAGACAAAGCATTTTACAAAATCCAATACCCTTTTTTGATAAAAACTCTCAGCAAGGTAGGAATAGAAGGATCATACCTCAACATTATGAGAACCATATATGATAAACCCACAGCTAACATCATACTCAATGGGCAAAAACTAAACCATTTCCTCTAAGAACAGGGACAAGACAGGGATGCCCACTCTAACCTCTCCTGCTCGACATAGTACTGGAAGTATTAGCCATTGCAATTAGACAAGAAGAAGAAATAAAAGGCATCCAAATTGGAAAAGAAGAAGTAAAGTTGTCCTTATTTGCAGATGACATGATACTGTACATAAAAAACTGGAAGGACTCTATCCAAAAACTAATCGGCTTAATAAATGAATTCGGCAATGTAGCATGATACAAAATTAATGCCAAAAAATCTGTAGCATTTCTATGCACTAATAGTGAAATTACAGAACAAGAGACTCAAAAAGCAATCCCATTTACCATTACACAAAAAAATTAAGATACCTAGGAATAAACCTAACTAAAGAGGTAAAAGACCTATATGTATAAAACTAGAGGACACTGAAAAAAGAGATAGAGGAAGATGTAAACAGATGGAAGAGCATGCTATGCTCATGGATTGGGAGAATCAACATCATTAAAATATCCACAATACCCAAAGAAATCTATAGATTTAATGCACTACCCATTAAAATACCAATGACGTATTTCACAGACCTAGAAAGAACTCTTCAAAGATTCACCTGGAACAAAAAAAAGACCTTGAATAGCCACAGCAATCCTGAGAAAGAAGAATAAAATAGGTGGGATCTCAATACCAGATTTCAAGCTATATTACAAAGCAACTGTTCTCAAAACAACCTGGTGCTGGCACAAGAACAGACATATAGACCAATGGAATAGAATAGAGAATCCAGAAATCCACCCAAACCACTAAGCTCAACTAATATTTGACAAAGGAGGCATGAACATACAATGGAGCCAAGATAGCTTCTTCAATAAATGGTGGTGGGAAAATTTGATAGATACATGCAAAAAAAAATGAAACTGGACCACCAACTTATACCAAATACAAAAATAAACTCCAAATGGATACAGGACTTAAACATAAGATGGAAAACCGTAAAAATATTAGAGGAACCCACAGGCAGCACAATCTCAGACATATGCCAAAAGAACTTTTTCACTGATATTGCTCCAAGGGCAATGGAAGCTAAAGAGAAAATAAACAAATGGGATTACATTAAAATAGAAAGCTTTTGCACAGCAAAAGAAACCATCGACAAAACAAGAAAGCCCACTGTATGGGAGAACATATTTGCAAATGTTATCACTGATAAAGCTTTAATCCCCAACATCTACAGCCAACTTGTACAACTTAATAAAAGGAAGATAAATGATCCAATAAAAAAAATGGGCAATGGACCTAAATAGAACCTTTTCAAAAGACGACAGAAGGAAGGCCAAGAGACACATGAAAACATGTTCAAAGTCACAATTTCTCTGAGAGATGCAAATCAAAACGACAACGCAATACCATCTTACACCTGTCAGAATGGCAATTATCAACAAATCAGCATACGACAAGTGTTGGAGAGGATGTGGAGAAAAAAGAACCCTTCTTTACTGTTGGTGGGAATGCAGACTGGATTCAGCCACTGTGGAGAACAGTATGGAGTTTCCTCAAAAAACTAAAAATGGAACTCCCATCTGATCCAGCCATCCCACTCTTAGGAATATATCCTAAGAAATTACAAACACCAATCAGAAAGGATTTATGCATCCCTATGTTCATAGCAGCACAATTTACAATAGCTACAATTTGGAAACAGCCTAGGTGCCTGTCAGCATATGAGTGGATCAGAAAACTATGGTACATCTACACAATGGAATTCTATGCTGCCATTAAAAAGAAGAATTCTTACCATTTGTAGCAACCTGGTTGGAACTGGAGAGCCTTAAGCTTAGTGAAATAAGCCAGTCAATGAAGGAGAAGCACCACATGATCTCACTCATTTGTGGATATTAAAGAACATTGTAAACTGATAAACAAAAGGATACAGAGGCAGTGAAGCATCAAACAGACTGTCAAATTATAGCAGGAAGATTAAGGAGAAGTGGCATAGATAAGAGATCAACCAAAGGACTTGTATGCATGCATGTAGGCATCCCCAATGAACACAAGATACTGAGGAGTTGAGGTATGCCTGGGAAGGGGAGGGGGGCAATGGGAAGATATGTATACATGTAACACAATACAAAATTAAAAATAAAAAAAAAGTGTGGCATATCAAATTCATTAGATGGAATGCAGGACAACTACTTGTGGCAAGATGAAGAGGAAGCCGGAGCTGAGACCACACCATCTGATATGGAATTCGATCCATATGATGATCCATTTAATCCTTACAAATGTATCACACGATGTCATTGATGTACTTATGATATCAGATGACAAACAGGAGAATTTTGAAGGCTTTTAAAGGGAAATTGTCACACCAGCAAATCCTGTAAAAATACCTTAGCTTGCAGTTATGATGGGTGTTGCTAACTCACCAAGGACTTGCTTGGCACTTGCTCTCTCTCTATTGTTTGTTATCTTCCTCCTATCATCATCAGTTCCAGTTTGGTTGACAACTTAGAAAACAAACAGCATGGCAGCTCCCATGGATTTATTGTCTTATCCTTCCTTTCAGCTATAGAGTGAATTAGGAAAAGTTTAATCCACTTGCACTGTTTTATATTTACATGTTTGATGACGAACAGTCTTATAAATGACAGTTTGCTGCTAAGTACCTGCATATCATAAGCATTTGAATTAAAATTACCATATTGAAATCAAATCTGATGTTTTTTTTAATTTTTATTTGGTATGTGTTGGAAGAGTATATGGCAAGTATATCCCAAACTCTATATTTTAACTGGAAAAGTTGGGGGTTGTCTTATATGCCCAGTCATCTTATATGCTGGAAAATACAGGTAAGCTAAGCATTTTAAAGTCTAGAATATGTATATCTTTACAGAACAGATGTATGCCCAGTAAAAAGAGTTTTAGTAATTTAATCAGATTTTAAAAAGTAAATTTTCTTGCCTAAATAACAATCCATTTTATCACTAAGAAAATTTACACTATACAGAGAAGCAAAAATAAACAAAAAAAAATCCCAAAATCATTCATAATCTCATCATGCACAGCTAACAACTTTATACTTTGGTATATTTTCTGTCATTTTCTATGCATTGAAGTAATTTGGATTCATGTATTTTATAATCTAGTTTCTCCTTTAATACATCATGTTTTAATGTTACTAAATATCCTACATCATGATTTTATGGCTGCAAAAACTATATTGTACATATATACTGTAATTTATTAAAACCATATTATTGGAAAATTTTTTTATTAAATTCATTAGGTGGCATTGGTCAACATGAACATATAGGTTTCAGATATGGGTTTCTATATTACAAGATCTGTATATTGCATGATACACTCACCACCCAAAAGAAAATCTTCTCTTGTCACCATATATTAGGACCCCCTACCCCTTCCCTCTGACAACCACCATGCTGCTGTTTGTGTTAATGAGTTTCAGTTTTATATCCCACATATGAGTGAAATCATATGGTTCTTAGCTTTTTCTGACTGACTTATTTCACTGAGTATAATATTCTAAAGATCTATCCATGTTGTTGCAAATCATTGTATGTACTAATATATGTACCACATCTTTATCCAGTTCTCTATCACAGGACACTTTGGTTGTTTCCATGTCTGCAATGCACATAGGGGTGCATATATCTTTCAAAATACATTATTTTGAGATTTTGGGGTATATATGCAGGAGAAGAATTACTGGGTCCTATGATGTCTCTATTCTCAATAGTTTGAAGATTCACCAGACTGCTTTCCATAGTGGTTGTACCACTCTACATTCCCACCAGCAGTGGATGAGTTTTTCCCTTTTCCCCACAACTTCTCTAACATTTGTTATTGCTTATCTTGTTGATAATGGCCACTATAACTGGTGTGAGGTGGTATCTCATTGGAGTTTTGATTTGCATTTCCCTAATTGCCAGTGAGTTTGAACATTTTTTCATACATCTATTGGTTGTTTGAATGTATTCTTGGGAGAGGTATATTTTCAGGTTTTCTGCCCACTTTTTTACTGGGAAGCTTGTTTGGTGTTGAGTTTTATGAGTTTTTTTTATACATTTTGGAAATTAAACCTTTGCCAAAGCTACTTTTACAAATATCATCTCTCATCTAGTTTCTTTGTTTTGTTGTCAGTTTCTTTTGCTGTGTAGAAGCTATTTATTTTGATATAGTCTAATTCATTTATTTTTTGTCTTTACTTCCCTGGCCTTTGGTTTCAAGTTCATAAAATGTTCTCTATGACTGAGGTCCATAGTTTGTTACCTATATTTTCTTTGATGTAACTTGTAGTTTTGGGTCTTATATGTAGGTCTTCGATCCATTTTTTTAAATTAATTTGTTTTATTTTATTATTATTTTTTATTTTTTTAGATCCATTTTTAATGAATTTTTGTACAGGGGAACAAACTAATCCACTTTCATTTGTTTGCATGTGGCTTTATTTTTCCCAGCACCTTTACTCCATTGTGTATTTCTGACTCTTCTGTTGAAAATTATCTGTGGCTCTGTAGTTAGGCTCTCTATTCTGTTCCATTGGTCTCTGTGTTTGTTTCTCTACCAATACCATATTGTTTTGATTACTGTAGCTCAGTTGTATAGTTTGAAGTCAGGTAGCATGATACCTCCAGCTTTGTTCTTTTTTTTCCTCAGGATTCCTTTGACTATTCAGGGTCTTTTGTGGTTCCATAAAAATCTGAAAGCTTTCTCATCATATTTCTTTAAAAAATGACATTGGAGTTTTGAAAAGGGTTGCATTAAATCTGTATATTGCTTTGGGTAATGCAGCCCAAAGTCATATGCACTTATCTCCACATCATTGGAGTCTGGTGTGAGGTTGGGATCCCTTGCTTCTCATAGAAGGCCTCTGCAGCATAATAGGTGTATTGGTTAACAGTGTGGATTTTTCAGTAGATTAAGTTATACATATGTTGATATATATGCCATTTAATATGTATGCTATTTTGTTGTATTGACAACAAGCTTTAAAACTTCATATGTCGGAGAGAATCCAAGATGGCGGCATAGATAAACACCTACACTGCTGCCTCGCACAACAATTTCAAAACTACAACTAAAAGACAAAACAGACACCATCCAGAACCACAGGAAAGCTGGCTGAGTGGAAGTTCTACAACTAGAGGGAAAGAGAGGGGCTCACAGAGACCCAGAGGAGCTGCAAAAAGCTGAGGTACAGAGACACGCACACGCTGAGATAGCGGGTGCCGGAGTACCTGGCTGGCTTTCTCTGGCGGGAGGAAAACGGAGACTCCCAACAGCATTGAACCACTTATCTTACGACACTAAACCCCAGATCCACCGAAACTCATACGGGGGAAGTTTGGACTGTGAAAAGGGAGAAGTGCATGGAAATTTAGGGGAGTCGCAAAAGATCAAAGGCCTGGTGGCGCACACGGCACTACGCACAGGACAGATTGCTGATTGTGCCGCTGGCTTTCATGAGTGGGCGGGAGACAGACCCTCCCAACTGTGCCACTTCTGACTCCACTAAGCCCCTGTTTTGGGCAAAACCCTGGGGACCTAGTCTCGTGTGTTCCTGGTGCACAGAGGAGCCAGAGGGGCAGTGCTCTAGAGGCACTGCAGGCGCTCGGGCACAAGAATTGCTCCAGCGATTACCCAGTCACGTGAGACTCAGGGGCCGTGGAGGGCGGGGCCGACTGGAAGACAAGGTGGTCCCTTAAGCCCTGAGACTCCACCCCTCCCAAGCTCAACAGAGGCTTCTTCGGTTTTGCAAGTCTGGTATCATAAGGCTGAATCCAATACAGAAGTTCTCCTGGCATAGTGAAAATGCCGAGACAAGGGAAGGGATTACAAACAAAAGAAATGGAGGGAACAAAATGACTAGATATAGAGTTCAAGAATATACTAGAAAAGTTGGATAAATTTAGTGAGACCCAAGAGGATATGAAAAAGGACATACTGGAGACAATGACTGAAATAAAAAATATTATACAGAGTCCTAACAGCAGACTAGAGGATGGCAAGAATGAAGTCAAAACTTTGAAATATAAAGAAGCGGAAAACATTCAACTGGAAAAGCAAGAAGAGAAAAGAATCCAAAAATGTGAAGATAATGTAAGGAGCCTCTGGGACAGCTTCAAGTGTACCAACATCAGAATTGTGGGGGTGCCAGAAGAAGAGAGAGAGCAAGATACTGAAAACCTATTTAAAGAAATAATGACTGAAAACTTCCCACATCTGGTAAAAGAAATAGACTTACAAGTCCAGGAAGCACACAGAACCCCAAATAAAAGGAATCCAAAGAGGACCATACCAAGACACATCATAATTAAAATACCAAGAGCAAAAGACAAAGAGAGAATATTAAAAGCAGCAAGAGAAAAACAGTTCATTACCTACAAGGGAGAACCCATACGACTGTCAGCTGATTTCTCAACAGAAACGATGCAGGCCAGACAGGAGTGGCAAGAAATATTCAACGTGATGAATAGCAGGAACCTACAACCAAGCATAATCTATCCAGCAAAGCTATCATTCAGAATTGAAGGGCAGATAAAGAGCTTCACAGAGAAGAAAAAGCTAAAGGAGTTCATCAACTCCAAACCAGTATTATATGAAATGCTGAAAGGTACTCTTTTAGAAGAGGAAGAAGAAAAAGGTAAAAGCCAAAAAATTATGAGCAACAAATACATATCTATCAACAAGTGAATCTAAAAATTATGTGAATTAAAAATTTGATCAACAGAATAAACTGGTGAATATAATAGAATCAGGAGCACAGAAAGGGAGTAGACTGATAATTCTCAGGGGGACAAAAATCATAAAGCATCAAACAGACTGTGAAATTACAGCAGAAAGATTAAAGTTAGGTGAGGTAGATAAGTGATCAATCAAAGGACTTGTATGCATGCATATAAGCATAACCAATGATCACAGACACTGGGGGGTTGAGGTATGCCTGGGAGGGCGTGGCGGCAATGGGGAGATATGTATAAAAAATTAATAAAAATTAATAAAAAGAAAAAAAATGTTTACGGAATGAATTAAACTCGGATCTCGAGGTAAAAAACCACAAAACTTCATATGTCAAATTTGATGAAGTGTTAACATCATAGATATTTTTACGCTTAAAAATGTCGGATTTCATGCCAAAGAAAGAGCATTGTGGGAAGTTTTAATTCATTACTTTATTTTGAAGAAAAGTGCTGCTGAATACTTCAGGAAGCTTATGGTGAACATACTCCATCTCAAGATAATTGTGAACACTGATTTAAATGCTTTAGTTTTGTTGTTACTTAAAATATATTTTCATTGATTTTGGAGAGAGGAAGAGAGAGGGAGAGAGATCAAAACATTAATAATGAGAGAGAATCATTGATTGGCTGTTTCCTGCACGACCCCTACTGGAAATCGAGCCCGCAATCCGGATATATACCCTTGATCAGAATTGAACCCAGGACCCTTCAGTCTACAGGTTGACACTCTATCCATTGAGCCAAACCGGCTAGATATAAAAAAATTATAATGTTGCAAAAGGGAAGTATTTTCTTGCTCCATCAGTGAACTTCTCTTTTCTCCTGAAGCAGCTTCTGTTTCTTCTTATTCAATCTTCAAACAGTTAGGGATGATGACAGAGAATTAATATTCTCTCCTGGAAAGCAGTTCTCCATGAAAGGAAGAACTGCTACTAGAATTTTCTCTGGTAATGGACAACTCTCTGTAGTGACATTGCTGCAAAGAGGTGGCTGTAGAAGTTCATTTAAAGTTTTCTTTTTTAATTTAATAAACCTTTATTGTTCCTCTTCCCCCGCCCCCATAGCTCCCCTCCTCCTGGTTCCCATCACACCTCCTGCCCTTACTTTTCTCCTCACTTTCCTCATCCATAGCTGTACAATTTTTGTCCAGTCTCTTCTAACACACCCCATACCTCTTTCTGACAGAATTGTCAGTCCACCCCTTTCTATGCCCCTGATTCTATTATATTAACCAGTTTATTCTGTTCATCAGATTTTTAATTCACTTGATTTTTATTTTTATTTATTTTTTATTTATTTTTATTATTTTTTTAAAATATAGATTTTATTGATTTTTTTACAGAGAGAAAGGGAGAAGGATAGAAAGTCAGAAACATCGATGAGAAAGAGACATCGACCAACCACCTCATTCACGCCCCCCACAACCAAGGCACGTGCCCTTGACCAGAACTGAACCCGGGACCTTTCAGTCTGCAGGCCGACGCTCTATTCACTGAGCCAAACCGGTCTCGGCTTCACTTGATTTTTAGATTCACTTGTTGATAGATATGTATTTGTTGTTCATAATTTTTATCTTTACCTTTTTCTTTTTCTTCCTCTTCTTAAAGAATACTTTTCAGCATTTCATTTAATACTGGTTTGGTGTTGATGAACTCCTTTACTTTTTTCTTATCTGTGAAGCTCTTTATTCGACCTTCAATTCTGAATGAGAGCTTTGCTGGGTAGGGTAATCTTGGTTGTCAGTTCTTGCTATTCATCACTTTGAATATTTCTGCCACTCCCGTCTGGCCTGCATACTTTCTGTTGCAAAATCAGCTGACAATCGAATGGATGTTCCCTTGTAGATAATTAATTATTTTTCTCTTCCTGCTTTTAATATTCTCTCTTTGTCTTTTGCTCTTGGTATTTTAATTATGATGTGTCTTGGTGTGATCCTCTTTGGATTCCTTTTGTTTGGGGTTCTGTGCGCTTCCTGGACTTGTGGGCCTATTTTTTCACCAGGTGGGGGAAGTTTTCAGTCATTATTTCTTCAAATAGGTTTTCAGTGTCTTGCTCTCTCTCTTATTCTGGCAGCCCCATAATTCTGATGTTGGTATGCTTGAAGATGTCCCAGAGGCTTCTTACACTATCTTCACATTGTTGGATTCTTTTTTTCTTTTCTAGTTGAGTGTTTTCTGTTTATTTGTATTTCAAATCTTTTTTTTTAATTTTTTATACATATCTCCCCATTGCCCCCCCTCCCTCCCAGGCATACCCCAACCCCTCAGTGTCTATGTTCATTGGTTATGCTTATATGCATGCATACAAGTCCTTTGATTGATTTCTTATCTACCTCACCTCTCCTTCATTTTCCTGATGTAATTTCACACTCTGTTTGAAGCTTTACTGCCCCTGTATCTATCCTTTTGTTCATCAGTTTATAATGTTCTTTATTATCCACAAATGAATGAGATCATGTGATGTTTTTCCTTCATTGACTGGCTTATTTCACTAAGCATAAGGCTCTCCAATTCCAACAAGGTTGCTGCAAATGGTAAGAATTCCTTCTTTTAATGGCAGCATAGAATTCCATTGTGTAGATGTACCACAGTTTTCTGATCCACTCATCTGCTGATGGGCACCTAGGCTGTTTCCAAATTGTAGCTATTGTAAATTGTACTGCTATGAACATAGGGGTTCATAAATCCTTTCTGATTGGTGTTTGTGATTTCTTAGGATAAATTCCTAAGAGTGGGATTACAGGGTCAAATGGGAGATCCATTTTTAGTTTTTTGAGGAAACTCCATACTGTTCTACACAGTGGCTGCACCAGTCTGCATTCCCACCAACAGTGCACAAGGGTTCCTTTTTATCTGCATCCTTGCCAACACTTGTTTGTTGCTTTGTTCATGATTGCCATTCTGACAGGTGTAAGATGGTATTGCATTGTCGTTTTGAGTTGCATCTCTAGGATGATTAGTGACTTTGAACATGTTTTCATGTGTCTCTTGGCCTTCCTTCTGTCATCTTTTGAAAAAGTTCTATTTAGGTCCGTTGCCCATTTTTTTTTATTGGATCATTTATCTTACTTTTATTAAGTTGTATAAGTTGGCTGTAGATTTTGGAGATTAAACATTTATCAGTGATATTATTTGCAAATATGTTCTCCCATACAGTGATCTTTCTTGTTGTTTTGTTGATGGTTTCTTTTGCTGTGCAAAAGCTTTTTATTTTGATATAGTCCCATTTGTTTATTGTTTCTTTAGCTTCCATTGCCTTTAGAGCAGTATCAGTGAAGAAGTTCTTTCGGCATATATCTGAGATTGTGCTGCCTGTGGATTCCTCTAGTATTTTTATGGTTTCCCTTCTAATGTTTAAGTCCTGTATCCATTTGGAGTTTATTTCAGTATTTGGTGTAAGTTGGTGGTCCACATTCATTTTTTTGCATGTATCTGTCCAATTTTCCCAACACCATTTATTGAAGAGGCTATCTTGGCTCCATTGAATGTTCATGCCTCCTTTGTCAAATAGTTGAGCATAGAGGTTTGGGTGGCTATCTGGGTTCTCTATTCTAATCCATTAGTCTATATGTGTGTTCTTGTGCCAGTACCAGGCTGTTTTGAGAAGAGTTGCTTTGTAATATATCTTGAAATCTGATATTGAGATCCCACCTATTCTTCTTTCTCAGAATTGCTGTAGCTATTTGTGGTCTTTTTTTAATAGATGAATCTATGAAGAATTTTTTCTAGGTCTGTGAAATATGTTGTTGGTATTTTAATGGGTAGTGCATTGAATCTTTAGATTGCTTTGGGTAGTATGGATATTTTAATGATATTGATTCTCCCAATCCATGAGCATGGCATGCTTTTCCATCTGTTAACATCTTCCTCTATCTCTTTTTTCAGTGGCCTGCAGTTTCCTGCATATAGGTCTTTTACATCTTTAGTTAGGTTTAATCCTAGGTATCTTAATATTTTTGGTGCGATGGTAAATGGGATTGCTTTTTTAGTTTCGTTTCTGTAATTTCACTATTAGTGTATAGAAATGCCACAGACTTCTTAGCATTAATTTTGTATCCTGCTACATTGCCGAATTCATTAATTATGTCAATTAGTTTTGGAATGGAGTCCTTTGGGTTTTTTATGTACAATATCATGTCATCTTCAAATAAGGACAGCTTTACTTCTTCTTTTCCAATTTGGATGCCTTTTATTTCTTCCTCTTGTCTAATTGCAATGGCTAATACTTCCAGTACTATGTCGAAAGTAGAGGTGAGAGTGGGCATCCCTGTCTTGTTCCTGTTCTTAGGGGAAATAGTTTTAGTTTTTGCCAATTGAGTATGATGTTAGCTGTGAGTTTATCATATATGGCTTTTATGATGTTGAGGTATGCTCCTTCTATTCCCACTTTGCTGAGAGTTTTTTATCAAGAAAGGGTGTTGGATTTTATCTAATGCTTTTTCTGCATCAATTGATATGACTATGTGATTTTTATCTCTCAAATTGTTTATGTGATGCATCACATTTTTTGATTTGCAGATATTGTAACATCCCTGCATTCCTGGGATGAATCCTGCTTGGTCATGGTGTATGATCTTTCTGATGTACTGCTGGATCCGATTTGCTAGAATTTTGTTGAGGATTTTGGCATCTATGTTCATGAGAGATATTGGCCTATAATTCTCTTTCATTGTCTTGCCTTTATCTGGTTTTGGTATTAGGGTGATGCTGGCTTCATAGAAGGTGTTTGGAATTGTTCCTTCTTCTTGAATGTTTTTGAATAGTCTGCGGTGGATAGGTTTTAATTCTTCCTTGAATATTTGGTAAAACTCTCCTGTGTAACCATCTGGTCCGGGCTTTTATTTGCTGGAAGCTTTTTGATAACTGCTTCAATTTCTTCCATATTTATCGGCCTATTGAGATCTTTAGATTCTTCTTGATTGAGCTTTGGGAGGTTATATTTTTTCCAGGAAAATGTCCATTTCTTCAAGGTTGTCCAATTTCTTGCTCATAGTATTTTTAAACAATCCTTTGTATTTCCACAGGATCTGTTGTTATTTCCCTTCTTTCATTTCTGATTTTGTTTATTTGGGTCTTCTCTCTTTGCTTCTTGGTGAGCCTGGCTAGAGGTCCATTCATCTTGTTTATCCTTTCAAAGAACCAGCTCTTGGTTTTCTTGATCTTTTGAATTGTTTCTTTGGTCTCCAAGTTGTTTATCTCCACTCTGATCTTCACTATTTCCTTCCTTCTGAGTACACTGGGATTTTCTTGTTGCTCTTATTCTAGCTCTTTGAGTTGTAGGGTTAGGTAATTTATTACCATTGTTTCCTGTTTTTTTGCAGTAGGCTTGTAGGGCTATGAACTTCCCTCTCAAGACTGCTTTCACTGTGTCCCATAAATTTTGTATTGTTGTGTTGTCATTGTCATTTGTTGCCATGATGTTTTTTATTTCTTCCTCAATCTCTCTGGTTACCCAGTCGTTGTTTAATAGCATGCTGTTTAATCTACATGTGTTTGATTTCTTTCTATTGTTTTTATTATAGTTGATTTCTAGTTTTATGCCACTTTGGTCTGAGAAAATGCTTGATATGATTTCTATCTTCTTGAATTTGAAGAGACTTTTCTTATGACCCAGCATATGATCTATCTTTGAAAATGACCCATGTGCACTGGAGAAAAATGTATATTCTGTGGCTTTGGGGTGAAATGTTCTGAAGATGTCAATTAATTCCATCTGGTCTAGTGAGTCATTTAGGATTGATGTTTCTTTGCTGATTTTTTGTTTAAAGGATTTGTCCAATGGTGACAGTGGGGTATTAAAGTCTCCTATTATGATTGTATTGCTGTCAATCTTTCCCTTAATATCCTCCAAGAGTTTTTTTTATGTATTTAGGTGCTCCTATATTGGGTGCATATATGTTTACCAGAGTTATTTCTTCTTGTTGGATTGTTCCCTTTAGTATTATGAAGTGGCCTTCTTTATCTCTTGTTATGTCCTTCACTTTGACATCTAATTTGTCAGATATAAGTATTGTAAGCCCAGCTGTTTTTTCATTTCCATTTTCCTGAAATACCATCTTCCATCCCTTTACTCTCAATCTGTGTGCATCTCTTTTCCTGAGGTGGGTATCTTGCAGACAGCAGATATATGGATCATGTTTTCTTATCCAATCGGTTACCCTATGTCTTTTAATTGGATCATTTAATCCGTTTACATTTAAAGTTATTATTGATAAGTACTTATCTTTTGCCATTTTTAGTCCTTACCCCTGAGTTCCTTCTTTGCTTCCTCTTTCTTTTTATTACAGCAGTCCCTTTAACATTTTTGCATTGCTGGTTTGGTGGTAATATATTCCCTTAGTCCTTTTTTGTCTGTGAAGCTTTTGATTTCACCTTCAATTTTGCTTGAGAGTCTTGCAGGGTACAGTATTCTTGGATTCAGACCCTTCCTTTGCATGACTTTGTATATTTCATTCCATTCCCTTCTGGCCTGACGAGTTTCTCTTGAGAAGTCAGTAGCTAGTCTTATGGGGGTTCCTTTGTAGGTAACTTTCTGTTTCTCTCTGGCTGCTTTTAAGATTCTTACTTTGTCATCGGTGTTTGCCAATTTAATTATAAATGTGCCTTGGTGTCAGTTTGTTGGGGTTCATTTTGCTTGGGACTCTGAGAGCTTCTTGGATTTGTGTGGGTTTTTTCTGTCCTATATTGGGGAAATTTTCTGTCATTATTTCTTCAAACACGTTTTCTAATCCTTGTTCAGTTTCCACTCTTTCTGGAACCCCAATTATGCGGATGTTGTTTTTTTTCATGTTATCCTAAAGTTCCCTTAGGCTCTCCTCTTGCTTTTTAACTTTTTTTTTCTAGAAGCTGCTGTACTTGGGTATTTTTTCCTACCTTGTCATCTAGCTCACTGATGCGGTCCTCTGCTTATTCTAGTCTACTTTTGATGCTTTCTATTGAGTTCTTTATAGCAGTGATGTCATTTTTCATTTCTTCTTGGTTATTCTGTGCCTCCTCTAGGGTCTATTCTTGCTGCTTTTTCATCTCCTCTTGGGTGTTCTTCATTTCCTCTTAGCTCTTACTCAGATTTTCGATTTTGTCTTCCATTCTTTTCATCCACCTTATGATCATTTCTCTGAACTCTTTCTCTGGCAGGCTTATTTCTGCTTCTATTTCATTTACTTCCTTTTCTGGTGAAACCTGCCTTTCTGTTTTATGTGGGCTGTTTCTTTTTCTGCCAATGGTCTTTCTTCTCCGGGTGTCTGGTTATGTAGTTCTCTCTCCTACGTTGATTGAAAGGCACAAACTACAACACGACCAGGTACAGCACACAAGGCACTGAGAAGAAATGTATTCAAGATGTTAATAATCAGAAATAACTTGACCACCAATGAAAGACAAATTAGGGGTAAATAGATAAAGAAGAAGAGGAAATGAGGAAAAAAGAAAAGAAAGAAATGCCAAAATCAAATTGGGAGAGCGAGAAAAAAAGAAATGAAATAAATAAATAAATAAATAAATAAATAAATAAATAAATAAAAATAATATAAGACAATAAAAAGTAGAAGAAGGAGAAGAAAAGAGGAAGAGAAAAAAGTCAGAGAGAAAAGAATTTGTATACGAGAGAAGAGGGGAACAAAATATAGATGTCAGGATAAAACTCCAATAGAACAGTCGCTATTCCCAGTAAGGGCCAGCAATCAGTACCTAGAGATTAATACAAACTGCAAATAGCAACTGGTATCAAGGGAGGTGAAGGTAAAGAGAGGTAAAAAACATAGTAAGCAAAAAGCAAAATAAAACAAGTAGAATAAGCTAAAACAATCTCACAAAAAATTTCAAAAAATCAATATAATCACTTTTCAGGCAAATAGCTACAAAAGGACATAGAGAAAAAACAACTTTTTGGCTAGTGAAGACAAGAAGAGAGAGGTTTGTATGGACTTGTAGTAGGGGATTTGAAATTAGATATATAAATGGGGTGAAATTTTAAACAGGTAAAGAGAAAGAATAGGGAGAATCTAAAGTTGGAAAAGGGAAAGAGAAACAAGACAACAAAATGTGGAAAGTTAGGAGGAAAGTGTTGACATAAAGGTAGAATTGAGTTGGAGTAAAATTATGCTAAAGGAAAGATGAAACTAGAATGTAGAACTCTAATCCCGAAATAAAATAAAGAGAAAACAAAATGACACTTGTTTTTTTACAAAAGGTAAAGTACTAGTAGTAAATATTAATACCAGTTGAAAACAAAAATGTAATAATTAAAAAGGTAAAATCAATTGAGGTGGAAAGAAAAAAAATAGTCTTTTAATTAAAATATGTAAAAATGAAAAATAAAAAAAATGTAAAAAAAAAAGAAAAAAGGAAAAATAAAAAAAATAGAATGGTCATTCACTTCCACTATTATTCTGCTTGGCACTCCTGTTTCCCAGTAGGGAAGGTATTGCAGTTCCCTGTGTTCCCCTCTTGGTGTTTTAATCTCTTTATTCTTTTGTGGTTATGCGAGAGTCAATTTGTGTGTCATCCACTGGATGGCAGTGTTTCGGAATTGATCTCTGAGACAAAGCACAGGACCTCTCTAGGCTGTGCTCAGATCCTGCTACTCTGTGGTTCTCAAAGCCAGTTTGTGGAGATTTTGCAGCCGGGACACTGTATTAACTCCCAGGCTGTCCCTCTGCCCCAGAAAAAAACGAGTCTATTTCCAGAGCTCCCCTCTGTCAACAGCTCGGAGAGTTTGCCTCCACACTTAGGGATCACGCCCTGCCCACCTCTGCAGACCTCTCTAGAGTCAGCTTTCCCGAAGCCTGGTTCCCATAGTGTGCGCATCTCTGTTCTGCGGGGGTAGGAGACCTCACCCTATCCCAGGCGAAATCTGACCTTTCCGTGTGCCATGTGGATCTCTGAATCTGCCGCCCGCTTGTCTGCTCTGTGTGGAGAGCCGTGTTCTGGGTTCCCGGCTGTTCGGTGAGTGCCTCTGCCATCCGCAGCTTTCATACCTCCGCAGACATCCACCTCCTTCTTATCCCAGGCAAAATCTGACCTTTCTGTGTGCTCTGTGGATCTCTGATTCTGCCACGTATCTGCGCTGATTGGAGAGCCACGTGTCCCCGGCTGCTGGATGGGTGCCCCAGCCACAGGCTTCAGACCACCGCAGACATCCACCTCCCTCTGCAAGATGGCATTGTCTCCCCGTTCGCACTGGTGGCTCCGGCAGACAAAATCTCTGTGGCAGTGGGGCTGCCTGGCCAGGAGAGCCCAATTCAGCAGTCCCCCACCTTCTCCTGGAGGATAACTTGTATTTCAAATCTTTGACTTGGTTTCTTGCAGTCCTCTAGTCTCCTGTTAGGTTTCTGTATAATATTTTTTATTTCAGTCAGTGTATGTTTAATTTCTAGTTGGTCCTTTTTCATCTCCTCTTGGCTCTTGCTAAATTTATCCATTTTTTCTAGGAAATTCTTTAAAAACCTTATAACCGTGGTTTTGAACTCTACATCCAGTCATTTGTTTTCCTCCATTTCTTTCGTTTGTGATCTGTTCTTTTGTCTCTGCATATTTTGCTGCTTTCGTGAGTTGGTAGAGTAGCTTTGTGTGCTAGATTTCCTATATGGCCCAGTAGTTCTGCTTTCCCAGTTACCTGAGGTGGATACTCTTGGTGCACCCTTTTGTGGACTGTGTGTACAGTCTTATTGTAGTGAAGTCTTGATTGTTGTTGGTATCATTTGGGAGAAATTGGCATGCAAGCCAATTGTTGTGAGGATCAGCTGTGTCTGTGCCTGGAGAACTTCTGTGCTGCACTCAGCCTTAAGAGTTGTAAGATTGCAACAGCCTCTGTGCTGGTTTTGGACGTGTTGGAGTCTCAGGGCTGAGCACACGGCCTTGGCTTCCCATCAGCCCTGCCGTACATGGCAGCCCCTGGGTCTCAGTGCCTCTGGATAATCGCTGCAGCCTCTCCATGCACATATGCACTTGCCTGCAGACCTCTGCTTTTCTGTGTCCCAGGCATTTTCATGTGCTCTAGGGATCCATATGAGTCTGGATCCCCACGGTCTTGCCTAAAACTGGAGTTCACTGCAGTTGGACCTGGATTTCAGTGCTATTGGGAGATTCTGTTTTCCTCCTACTAGAGAAAGCCAGTGGAACAATCAGCAGTCAGTGCTCTGTGTGCACTTTCACTGGCACTTTTGCGTGCCCCCAGACCTCTGTCTTTCATGGCTCCCCTTAGTTTTCCTACACGCCTTCCTTTTCACAACATTCCAGACTCCCCTATATGAGTTTCACCCGGAACTGGGGTTCAGTGCAGTCAGAAGTGAGGTTCAGTGAAGTCAGGATTTTCTGTCTCCCTCCTGCTAGAGCAGCGGTTCTCAACCTGTGGGTCATGAACAGCTAGCAGGGTCTCCTAAGACCATCAGAAAACACAGATATTTACATTAAGATTCATAACAGTAGAAAATTACAGTTATGAAGTAGTGACAAAAATAATTTTATGGATGGGGATCTCCACAACATAAAGAACTGTATTAAAGGGTTGCAGCATTAGTAAGGTTGAGAACCACTGCGCTAGAGGGAGCCAGCCAGACCCTCCTCTGCCTGTCCTCTCCACAAGCATGTCTCTGTACCTCACCTCTTTACACCTCCTCCTAGTGTTCCTAAGTCCCTCTTTTTACTTCTAGTTGTAGAATTTTCACCCAGTCAGCTTTCCTCTGGTTCTGGATGGTGTCTGTTCTGTCTTTTAGTTGTAATTTTAAAATCATTGTGGGAGGCAGCAGTTTAAGTGTTCACCTATGTCGCCATCTTCATTTCTCAGACTTTGTAATTTTTATCTTTCAATTTGTTTATGTGATGTATCACGTTTATTGATTTGTAGATATTGTGCCATCCTTGCATTCCTGGGATAAATCCTACTTGTTCATGGTTTATGATCTTTGTGATGTACTACTGGTTCTGATTTGCTAGAATTTTGTTGAAGATTTTAGCATCTATATTCATGAGGGATATTGGCTTGTAATTCTCTTCCATTGTGTTGTCTTTATCTAGTTTTGGTATTAGGGTGATGCTAGTTTCATAGAATGTGCTTGGAAGACTTCCTTCTTCTTGAATTTTTTGGAATAGTTTGAGGAGGATAGGTATTAATTATTCCTTGAATGTTTGGTAAAACTCCCCTGTGTCGCCATCTGGCTCCAGGCTTTTGTTTGGTGGAATCTTTTTGATGACTGCATGTATTTCTTCCTTAGTTATTGGCCCATTGAGATGGTTAGATTATTCCTGAGTTTTGGAAGGTTATATTTTCTAGGAATATACCTATTTCTCTAGGTTGTCCAGTTTGTTGGAATAGAGTTGCTCATAGTATTTTCTAACAATCCTTTGTATTTCAGTAGGATCTGTTGTTATTTCAACTCTTTCATTTCTGATTTTATTTGAATCCTCTGTCTTTGCTTCTTGGTGAACCTAGCTAGAGTTTCATCAATCTTGTTTATCCTTTCAAAGAACCAGCTCTTGGTTTTGTTGATCTTTTATATTGTTTCTTTGGTCTCTATGTTGTTTATCTCCACTCTAATCTTTACTATTTTCTTCCTTCTGCTTACACTGGGATTTTTTTGTTGCTCTCTTTCTAGCTCTTTGAGTTGTAGGGTTAGGTAATTTATTGCCATTGTTTCCTTCTTTCTTTCTTTCTTTCTTTCTTTCTTTCTTTCTTCCTTTCTTTTTTACAGTAGGCTTATAGATCTATGAACTTCCCTCTCAAGACTGCTTTCACTATGTCCTATAGATTTTGGATTGTTGTGTTTTCATTGTCATTTGTTGTCTTGATTTTTTTTTGTTTTTTTTTTCTTCCTCAATCTCTCTAGTTACCCAGTCATTTTTTAATAGCATGCTGTTTAGCCGAGACTGGTTTGGCTCAATGGATAGAGCGTCAGCTTGCGGACTGAAAGGTTTGCTTGCGAGCACATCTCCACTGTGGGGCGTGCAGGAGGTGGCTGATCAATGTCTCTCATTGATGTTTCTGACTTTGTATCCCTCTCTCTTCCTCTCTGTAAAAAAATCAATAAAAAAAAATAATTGCATGCTGTTTAGTTTCCATGTATTTGAGTTCTTTGGATTGTTTTTATTGTAGTTGATTTCCCGTTTTATGATACTGTGATCTGAAAAGATGCTTGATACGATTTCTATCTTCTTGAATTTGAAGAGACTTTGCCTATGACCCAACATGTGGTCTATCTTTGAAAAAGACCCATGCACACTTGAGAAGACTGTATATTCTGTGGCTTTGGGGTGAAATGTTTCATGTTGTGCCAATCTCCTCTTGCTTTTTAATTGTTTTTCTAGAAGCTACTCTACTTGGGTATTTTTCCTGTCTTCTAGCTCACTGATGTGGTCCTCTGCTTCTTCTAGTCTACTTTTGATTCTTTCTAGTGATTTCTTTACAGCAGTGATGTTATTTTTCATTTCTCCCTGGTTCTTCTTCATTTCCTCTTGGTTCTTACTCAAGTATTGTCATATTTGTCTTCCATTCTTTTCAGCCACTTTATGACCATTTCTCTGAATTCTTTATCTGGCAATTTTCTTGCCTCAATTTCGTTTACTTTCTTTTCTGTTGATGCTTGCCTTTCTTTCATATGCGGCTGTTTCTTTGTCTGCGCATGGTCTCTCTTCTCCAGGTGTCTGGTTATGTAGTTATCTCTCTCCTTATCTCAGGCGAAATCTGGCCTTTCTGTGTGGCATGTAGAGCTCCTCTGAATCCAAGTGTTTGCGCCTATTGGGGTCCAGTGTTCTGGGGCTTGTAGTTCGGTGGATGCTGCAGCTGTAGCTTTTCATGCTTCTGATAACATCCACTTTTCCCTTCAAGCTTATGGCTTATGCAGGGAACCCGGCAACAGTAGGGGCAGCCATCCCATACCTTCTCCTGGATTATAACTGTCCCTTAACTCCCAACAAACACTCCCAATACGATCCTCAGCTGTACTCTCTGTCTGCTCAGGGACAAGCCTTGGGACATGTCCATCTATTCCACCTCCATTTTTTTCCCTCCCCAATTTTTGATTAGGTGGTATTATTATGGGGAAGAAAAATGGTGTGTGTGATATATGTTCAATATTTATCTATCTTACTATCTCTCTATATAAAACTCTAATATGCAAATAGACCAAATGAAAGAACAACCAAACAACTGGTCAGTATGATGTTGAACATGGCACCAGGGGGGGTGTGCAGTACATGGTGGCCATCAGCAGCAGGTGACAGAGTGCCGAACAAGGCGGGCATTGTCCACCGTGGGATGGTGGAGCAAGTGAGTGGGGGTGCCACAGCAAGGCGGGACACCAGTTGCTGTCACTGGGGCGAGCCTCTGTAGTTTCTCAAAATTCTTTGCTTCCGTGCACTGTGGTCCTGCTGGGCACTCTCACCTGCTGCTGGCAGCAGATCCAACTCTCACACCCAGTGCCAGTGCCAAGCACTGGCTTGGCACATTCAGCAGATGTGAGCAGTGGCTGCCATCCTCAATCACCTCTCAGGGCTTCTCCACCTCTCCCTGCCCATGAGGGGCAACTGGGAACAGAAGTTGCCTCTCTCATCCACTGCCAGTATTGGCCCACTCGCACCCACTGCCAGCACCAGCCTTGTTAGCACCCGCAGCTGGCACTGGTGCTGGTACTTGCACCTGCTGCTGGTACTTGGCACCATCAGCTGGTGTGAGTAGCAGCTGCCAGCCCTGATAGCTGATAAGGACTTCTCCACCTTCCCTGCTCCTAAGGGGCAATCCAGGCAGCTGCTGCCACTCACACCTACTGATGGCGCTGACCCTATTCACATCCACTACTGGCACTGGCCCCAATCACTCCATGCTGTCAGCATATGAGAGCAGCAGCGGGTAATGGAGAATGGATTGAGACCCACCCCTGTGCCCAACGCAGCCTCATGGCCTACAGTTCCTTTCAAGATGCACAAATTAGTGCACTGGGCCGCTAATATATTTATATTTATCTAAATACAGATGCATATAAATATGCTTGGGTAAAGACAGTGATGGTGGAGAGATGGTTCAAGGTAAGGACAAATATCTTGAGTGGCATATAGCGTGATGAGAGGGGAAACTGGCAGATAATGGAAAATTTTATTATACTACAAAAATTGTTCTAATTGTCACAGCTTCATTCCATAAATATTTATTGAATTCCTTAAATATACAAATCATTGTTCTAGGTACTGGCAATATAATAATGCATAAAGAAGATATGATCCCTGCTCTCATGGAGTGTATATTCTAATGTGAGGAACAAACTACACAGTTATTTGATTATTGTGATGAATATAATGAAGTCTATGTGCTATTGAAGCATATAACATACATAAAAAATGGAAGCATGTAGGTTAGGGTATCAAAGGGGAAGGATGCTTGACTTGGTTTTTAAATAAAAGGACTTAATTGATGATCATGAGGAATAGAGGGGGCATAATTCCAGGGTATTACAGGAAACAGCTGAAAAAATCAGCATAACTGGTACACAGTAAGCAACAAGCACAGCGGCCTTGTATAGAACTGGTGTGGTAGGGAGGGACAAAAAGCACCCAAGGACTTGTCTACTGGGGAAATAATTTTATTCTTTACCCTAATATTTGTAGGATGCCATTAAAGAAAGGATCTTAAGCAACCACTCCAATGCAGAAAGCAAGTTGGTATTGCAGAAAGAGGTTGGTCTGGCAATCAGACCTAGAGTAAGTATTACAGGCCTTTGAGGAAATTATTAGCCCCCTGGAGTGACTTCCTCATGCTCAAACTGTGAATTTGGACTAGATGAACACTAAGGTTTCCTTCAGCTTAAATTCTATAAATATTTCTGTATATTCAAAGCCAAAATGCCAGGTAAAAAGAACTTATACATATACATACATGCATATCCCAAGGGCACAGACAACAGTGTGATGAAGGCCTGGAGTGGGGCAGGGGCTGGGTAGAGGAGGGCAAAGGGCAGGAAAATGGGGGACATCTATAATACGGTCAACAATAAACATTAACAATAAATTACAAAAATATACAATAAATGTAAAAAACATTTTTGAAGTAAAAAAATTAAATTATAGTTGACATTCAATATTAAATTGGTTTCAGGCATACACCAGAAATTAAACATTTATAAAACTTATGATATGATCACCCCATAAGTCTAGTACCCATCTGACACAGGTCATGTTTTGGTGACCTCTTCCCATTTGTAGAAAAGAATAACGTTTAGATCCGATTAAGAATCATAATTTAATCTACATAATGGGACATATAAAGTTTCATTTATTTCAAAGAAGGTTGGGAAGTCTTTAAGAAGAGAAGTGGGGAAGAAGATGGTAGTGACCAGATAAATTATAAGGATAAAGGTAGAAGGCAGATGCTGGCAAGATGGGTGAAATCGACCTTAGTAGGATCATTTAATTTAAACACAGCTAGTGGCAAAGGGAAGTTTAAGAGTGGGACGGGGTTATCAGCAATCCCCTTCTGCACCATTCTGAGATGTATAATTAGCATTTCCTCAAGTTTGTGTCTTAATGTTTTGTAAAAGCAGTATCGAGCAGCCCATTCCTTGAGATTTGCTCAAATAAAACTATAAAAATTCTGGAGCCCAGGTGAAGACGCCTTTACAATCTGAAGGACCATAGAGCTGGCTTACGTGGGTTTTGAGGGAGAAGTAGAATGAATTGTAATTCCAAAGTGTTGAAGCGAAATGGAATCTTGGTTATCGCCTTCAAAGCACACTCTTAATTTTATATATAAGACTACAGAAACCTTACAGATGAGGCGACTTTCCCAAATGGCGGCGCCTACCCACAGTATGAGGGTCTCTCCAAGATCCTCGGTGGGCTCCTGCGAGTCCCTTTACCTGTGAAGCTGCAGCCCTCCTCCTAGCCTGGGGGATTGCACAGGAGGCTGGGCGCGGGCGGCGTCGCCATGCCGACTGCCCGGGGCTCGCCTCCCTTTTCAGGGTCGCCCGCTTGTTCCCCCTTGCTACCCCGTAAGTGCTGGGGAGAGGCAGGGTGCCGGGTGGACATGGCGCCCGTCACCAGCCTTAGGCGCTGGGGGAATCGCTGGTTCTTCTGAATCGCTGAAGAGAAGTCAAAACAGGCGGGAGCGAAGAGGTCAGCGCAGATCGCCAAGCGGTCACTGCCCGGACAGTCGGTGTGGCGGCCCCGCGCGGCCGGTCCCCGGGGAAGCGGAACCGCGACGGGCACGAAGGCAGCCTGTGCGGGAAGCCGGGGTGCCGCGCGTTTCCTTCCCTTCCTCCGGCCACCGGAAGAGCCCCAAGTCGGGGAGCGATGGCCCCGGTGTATCTCCCTCCGCTTCCTCGTCCTCCTGCAGTCGCGGCGGGAGAGCAGGTGGCCATCCGCACGAGAATACTTGTTTCGCGCCGGGCGAGCGAAGGCGGCCTTAGGGGGCACGGACCGGAAGTGGTGGCTGCCATAGCTACCAAGGGGTCCAGCCCGGCTCCGCCTCCACCAACCGCACGTTTGGGAGAGGACCAGCCCGGAACGCGGCGTGGCCGCGGTAACCCCTGAGCGGGTTGCCTGGGACCTGACAGGTTTCGGTCTCTTTGACTCTCTGCTGCAGCGTCATTTCTTACGTAGATCTGCCAGATTCTGGGCTGACTCCTGCCATGATTCCCGGAAAATGCCGCTCTGTTTCTGGCCGGGCTACGAACAACGTAGGTTGGGTCTCTTCCTTTCCCTTTCTTTCCGTTCGTGTCGTCCTTTCCGTCTGGCGTCTTTGTCCTAGGACCTAGGGGATGCATGATCGGGGTGAGGATTGCTGAGCCTACTTAAGCTGCTGTCCGACCGAGGCTCGAGATTCGTGGACAGGACCGAGGCACCGTGAGGGCATCAATATGTATGGTACGGTGGGCATTCAGTCTCGTCCCGGATCTGGGCGTCCCGGAAGGAAGGTGGAGCGGATCTGCTGTGGTTCATTTAAATTCCTTTAACTAGTCAGTTCATTTTTTTTAGCTTAAGAATTTATTATCAGTAAACACTCCCACCTCCTTCACCTGTTTCACCGAGATGTTTACTTAGGCCTGAAATGGCCAGTGTCTAAATCCTGAGGTGTTATGTAGACGGTTAAATTTCTGCAGACATTTTAGAAAATAAATCACAGTGAAACCTTTAATTCTTAGTTGTGATTTTGTTGTTTTCGACAAATCCTCAGAACGTGATCATATGGAAGAAACAAACAAAGAGCAAGACTTCTGTTTGTTATATCTTTATTTGTATTATTTTGGAGAGGAATGTGTGTGTGTGTGTGTATAAGTTAACATATTTTTATGGTTTAATTTTTACATTGCAGGTGAACTGTGGACTTCATCTGGTTATTCAAACAGCATCTTTTCCTGAGAAAAACAAAGTAAGAAATAGCAGCATGATTTAAGAGTAAAGTCTGAACTGGAAATTTTAAGGATATTTATTTAGTCTCCAATCGAAACCTAATTTTTTTTTTGTCTACATAAAGAAAAAAAAAATCCCCCCAAACAAACAAACAAAAAAACCCACCTCTTTTACAAACTGAATCTTTTTTTTAACCAATTGCAAGGGGTAAGGTTTTTATATTTTGTTTTTTAAATTTAAACAAAATCAGTATCTTTCTTAAAATTGATGGAACATTGTAGTTTTATTGAGAAAAACTTTTTCTTAGCAATGGGTAAAATAATGGTGTGTTTTACTATTGATGGAATCTTATAATGGATAAAACGTAATAATTTGGGGGCATACCTATACATTCCATTTAAAATCAGGGGAGGGAAATGGATTTGTAGTGGAAATATATTAGGCTTAATGATACTTAGAAGTTATGATATGAATATGAGATTTGTTTTTGTAAACAATTTTACCATAATATCTCTGGTATTTCCATAATTTCTCGCTTTTCATTTGATTTTTGAAGTACACATTTTTCTTTCTCTTCTATCTAACCTCAGCATTCAAATATACCCACCTCCCACACAATTGTGTTAAGATAGAATACAATTTTTCTACTTTGAGCAAGTTCTACTCCTCAAAACATCACAATTCATTTTTTTTTTTCCCTGAAGAAAATGCTTAATAGATGTCACTGGAGGAACTCTAAAGGAAAGGGCAGAGTTTAGAAATAACAGCCAGGGGAGGGTAAGTAGGGACATAAGAAGGGTGGGTGGAAGGACACTAATTAAGGAGGCAGCAATTGCTTACATTTTGTGTATGAAAATGAACACTTGTGAACTAGACCTTTTGATCATCTTGAATAAATAATAGCTAGATTAAGCAAAAACATTCTCTATTATAATTGGCCTTAATTATAGGATTCCCTCCAAAGCTTTGCTAACTGATTTCATTGGACAAATCCTGCCATTACAATGTGTTTCTAGGAATGATGTACCTCATTCTAATTCTTTCCAAGCAATTCATTTTCTCTTGTGTATACATGTTTTAAAAAAACACCTTTAGCTCATATAATTCGTAAGAAGATAATGCAAATACTATTATAATGTTTATAATATGGATGAATCAGAAGCATCATAATTCTTTAAAAATACATATTTAAATTATTTTGTGGCTAATCATGAGAGGGTGTTTTTTTTTTTCCATTTCTATAAATAATTTAAAATAAATTTAGAGAAATACCTTGTAAGAAGGTTTAGGTATATAATTTTATTATAATTGAACTCTTAAAGGAATTCTAGTAATAAGAATAGTGATTTTTTCCCCCAACAGAATTTAGTTTTTATTGTATGTTTTTTTCCTTTTATTTGTTAGAAAAGGATTCTTTTAATTATTGTATTTGTGATGAGGGTATGGAGGAACTAGAAGTGGCTCAGGAAACTTGGTTTCATCTGACCACATGAAATTGACTCTGATTGTGTGTTAAAATTCACATAATATAAAATTCACCATTTTAATAATTTTAAATTGTTTAAATCAGTGGTATTAAATACATTCACCATGTGCACTCATCACTACAATCTACTTCCAGAACATTTTATCACCCGCAGGGGTGTCCCTGTACCCATTAAACATTCACTCCCCATGTCCTCTACCTACCCCACTGGAAGATACAAATCTGCTTTCTGTTTCTACTAGTTAAGTATTTTTACTCTTTAATGGTAAAAGCATTACAGATCTTTCCTCTCCCCACTTGCTCCCCTTCTTTCCCTACTCCTACCCCCTCTCCAAGCCTTCCATATAAGTTCTTTGGTGAATCTCTTCCCTCTCTCCCCCAGTTTCTCCCCCACCTTTGCCTTCCCTCTGAAACCATACTTTCTTTGTCTCTGGATCTATTTTGTTTATCAATTGATTTTGTTCATTAGATCCTACATACAAGTGAGATCATATGGTATTTGTCTTTCCCTGACTGCCTGATTTTGCTTAGCATAATACTCTCTAGATCCCTATCAAGGTTAATAGATTCCGCCGCCCCCCCCTTTTTTTTTTTTTACAGTTACATAGTATTCCACATTGTAAATGTACCATAGTTTTTAAATCCATTCATCCATTGATGGGTGCTTAGTCTGTTTCCAGATTTTAGCTATCATGCTGCTATGAACCATAGGGGTGCATATATTCTTTCTGATTGATGTTTCAGACTTCTTAGGATATATTCCCAGAGATGGGATTGCTGAGTCAAATGTAAGTTCCATTTTTAATTTTTTGAGCAAACTCCATACTTACTGTTTGTTGATTTATTGATGGTAGCCTTTCAGGCAGGTGTGAGGTGGTATCTCATTGTTTTAATTTGCATCTCTCTGGTGATTAGTGACATTGAACATTTTTCATAGGCCATTTGTATGTCCTCTTTGGAACAGTATCTAATTAGATCCTCTGCCTATTTTTTTCCCCTTTTTTTAAAAAAAATATTTTTTTATTGATTTCAAAGAGGAAGGGAGAGGAAGAGAGAGAATCATTGATTGACTGCCTCCTGCACGTCCCACACTGGGGATGGAGCTTGTAAACTGGGCATGTGCCCTTGGTGGGAATTGAACCCCAGGCACCTTCAGTCTGCAGGATATAGTCCCATTTATGTTTTCCTTTTTATCTGTGAAAATTCTGCTTCATAAGATGTCTGATATTTTCCTGCCAATGTTTTCTTTTAGGATTTTTATGGTTTCACGACTTAATTTTAAATTTTTAATCCATTTTGAATTTATTCTTGTGTATGGTATAAGTTGTATGGTTTAGTATTTTTTTTTGCATATGCTAGTACATGCCCAATTTTTGCAACACCATGTATTGAAGAGATTATCCTAATTCCATTGTATGCTCTTGCCTCCACTGTCAAATATTAATTGAGCATAATGTCTCAATTATGGGTTCTCAATTTCTGAGTTATCCATTCTGAAACATTGATCCATATGGCAGTTCTTGTGCTAGTACTAGGCTGTTTTGATTACAGTGGCTTTTTAATACAGCTTGATATCCAGTATTGTGATCCCTCCCACTTTGTTCTTCTTTCTCAAGATTGCTATGGGTATTAAGACCTTTTTTAGTTCCATACAAATTTTTGTAGTATTTGTTCTAGATCTGTGAAATATGCCATTAGTATTTTAATAGGGATTGCATTGACTCTATAGATTGCTTTGGGTAGTATAGGCATTTTAATAATGTTAATTCTACCAACCCATGAACATAGTATATTCTTCCACTTGTTAACATCTTCTTCTATCTCTTTTTTCAATATCCTGTAGTTTTCTGAGTTATAGGTCTTTTAACTCCTTAGTTAAGGTTATTCCTAAGTCTCTTAATTTTTTGTTACAATGGTTAATGGAGTTGTCTTTTTAGTTTCTCTTTCTGAGTTTATTATTAGTGTATAAAAATGCCATCGATTTTTGAATGTTAATTTTTTATCCTGCTATATTGCTATATTCATTTATTAAATCTTGTAGTTTTTTGGTGGAGTCTTTAGTGTTTTCTATGTACAATATCATGTCAGCTGCTAATAATGAGTTTTACTTCCTCCTTTCTAAATTGGATGTCTTTTATTTTTTCTTCTTTTCTGATCACTGTGACTAAGACTTCCAGTACTATGTTGAATAAACATGGAGAAAGCGACATTCCTGACTTTTTCCTGTTCTTAGGGGGAATGCTTTTAGTTTTTGTCCATTGAGTATGATGTTGGCTATAGGTTTTCATATATGGTCTTCCTTAAAAAAATATATATTTTTATTGATTTCAGAGAAGGAGGGAGTGATAGAAACACCAGTGATGAGAGAGAATCATTGATTGGCTGCCTCCTACTGGTTATTGAGCCCACAGCCCCAGCAAATGCTCTTGACCAGAATTGAACCTGGGAATCTTCAGTTCTCAGGCCTACAATTTATCCATTTAGCCAAACCAGCTAGTTCCGTATATGGTCTTGATTATCTTGAAGTATGATCCCTCTATTCCCACTTTGCTGAGAGTTTTTATAAAAAAACTAGAGGCCTGATGCCATGTACAGGTGGGTCCCTCCATCTGCCTTGTGCCCTCTTGCAATCCGTGAACCCTTGGGGGATGTTGACTGCTGGTTTTGGCTCAATCCCTGCAGGCCAGGCCCGGGGACCCCACTAGTGCATGAATCCATGCATTGGGTCTCTAGTATGCATATAAGATCTTTGGTTAATCTCTTCCTGTCCTCGCCCCTCCCCCTTTTCTCTGAGTTTCATCAGTCTGTTCCATGTTTCCATGCCTGTGCATTAAGCGTCTGTTCTCTGGTGATCAGTGTGCATCATAGCTACTGGTCAAACAATCTAACCGTCGCTTAGGCTTTTATGTATATACTAGAGCCCCATTGCAAGAAGATTCCTGCAACAATAGGGCTTTCTGCTGTGGTCTCCACTGCCTTACCTGCTTCTTTCCCTTTTCCGCAGCCCTGCCTGCTTTCCACTCTGCCTGCTTCCCTTCCTTCTCTGCAGCCTCGCCTGCTTCTCATCCCACTTGCTTCCCTCCCTTCTCCTCTCCCTGCTTGCTGGCTTCTCCGCAGCTTCCCTCTCTTCTGCAGCACTTGGCTTCCTTCTACGCTGTCTTCAGTCTTCACTCTGCACCAGGATATGCAAATTAACTGCCATATTGGTTTGGTTAATTTGCATACTCACTCTTGATTGGCTTGTGAGTGTGGCTTGTGGGCATAGTGGAGATACTGTCAATTTGCATGTTTCTCTTTTATTAGATAGGACTAGAGGGCCAATACATGAAAATTCATGCACTGGAGGGAGGGTCCCTCAACCTGGCCTATCTCCTCTCACAGTTCAGGAGCCCTCAGGAGTGGGAGGTGACCCGGCAATCAGGGGAAGGTGATGCCCTCATTACACCTCTGCTGCTGCCACTGCTGGCAGTGCAGTCCTCAGCTTGCCCTGGTTACCTGAGTCTTGGGTGGCCCTGGTGGCTGGCGAGCCACCATCTGAGGCTTGCCTGTGCCTTGGGCCTACCCTGGGCATCTGGGCAGCTGACATCCGAGGCTTGCCTGCTCCTCAAGCATTGACTAGGCAGTCAACATCCAAGGCTTACTTGCACCTTGGGTTGGCCCTGGGCAGCTGCGGGGCTGAGGGCAGGTTCAGCTGCACTGTGCGCCTACTGCCCCCATGGCTGGGCTGAAAGGACTGTGGGACTGCAGCGACAGGTGCAAGGAGTGGCTGGACCTGCCAGCCAGCCCCCCAGTGGTGCTGAAAGGACTGAGGGACTCCAGCAGGGCTGAGGAGCCTGGGCACTGTCATCTTGTGGCTCCGGGCACCACCATCTTTGTAATGGCGTGACAGTCTATTTGCATATTCCCTCTTTATTAGATAGGAGAGATGGGTTTTGGATTTTGTCAAATGTTTCTTCTTCATCTATTGATATGGTTTTTGTATTTGTCATGTGATTTTTGTATTTCAATTTGTTTATGTGACCTATCATATTTATTGATTTGTGAGTATTGTACCAGCCTTGCATTCCTGGAATAAATCCCACTTGGTCATGGTGTATGATCTTTTAAATATATTGCTGGATCCAATTTGCTAAGATTTTAGCATTTATGTTCATCAGCAAAATTGGCCTGTAATTCTCTTTCTTTGTATTGTCTTTATCTGGTTTTGGAATTACGATAATGCTGGCCTCCCCAAAAAGCTTGGAAGTGTTTCTTCCTCTTGGATTTCTTGGAATAGTTTGAGAAAGGTAAATGTTAGTTCTTCTTTGAATGTTTGGTAAAACTCCCCTGTGAAGCTGTCCAGACCAGGGCTTTTGTTTGCTGGGATTTTTTTTTTTTTTTTGATTGCTGCTTCCATTTCATCAGTTGTTATTGGTTATTCAGATATTTCTGATTCTTCCTGATTCAGTTATGTGAGATCGTATTTTTCTAGAATTTTTCCATTTTGTCCAGGTTTTCCAGCTTGTTGGCATATAGTTGTTCATAGTATTTTCTTACAATTTTTTATGTTTTTGTGGTGTCAGTTGTTACCTCACCTTTTAGTTTCTGATTTTATTTGGATTCTGTCTGCTTCTTGATGAGTCTGGCTTAAGGCTGATCAATCTTGTTTATCTTTTCAAACTACTAGCTCTTAGATTCATTGATCTTTTGTAGTGTTTTTTTAGTCTCTATGTCATTTATTTCTGCTCTAATATTATTTTCTTCTTTCTACTTACTTTGGGCTTTTATTGTTCTCTTTCCAACTTTTTAAATTATAGTGTTAGATAGTTTATTAGAACTTTTCTTGTTTCTTGAGTTAGGCCTTTAATGCTAGGAACTTCCCTCTCAGGATTGCTTTTGCTGTGACCCATAGATTTGGTGGTGTTATGTGTTCATTTTTGTTTGTTTCCATGAAGATCTTTCTTTCCTTCCTCCCTCCCTCCCTCCCTTCTTTCCTTCCTTCCTTTTGCATGTATTTTTAGAGAGTGAAAAGGAGGGAGAAGGGGGAGAGAGGAAAAGAGAGAGAGAAAGAGAGAGAGAGAGAGAGAGAGAGAGAGAGAGAGAGAGAGAGAGAGAAGGAGAGGAAGAGGGAGGAACATGATGTGAGAGAGACACATCCACTGGCTGCCTCCCTTAAGCTTCCTGAATGAGCCCTGGGATTGAAACTGTAACCCAGTTACATGCTATTGATCTGGAATCCAAACCACCACTTTCCATCATGGACTGACTTGTTAACCACTGAGCAGAACCAGTCATGGCTGTTTTCATTAAATATTTTATTTCTTAATTGAGTTCATTGTTTAATAACATACTATTTAGTCTCCATGTGTTTGAATGTTTTTTAGTGTTTTTATTGCGGTTGATTTCTAATTTCATGCATGTGATCAGAGAAGATGCTTGATATGATTTCAGTCCTCTTGAACTAGTAGAGATTTATTTTGTGTCCTAATTACATGGTCTATCTTTGGGAATGACCCATGTGCACTTTAGAAGAATGCATGTTCTACAGCTTTGAGGTTGAATGTTCTGTAAATGTCAATGAAATCCACCTGATCTTGTGTGTTATTTGAAGTCTCAGTTTCCTTGTTGATTTTTTATCTGGAAAATCTCTCCAGTTTTGCCAGTGGAGTGTTAAAGTACCTTACTATGACTCCTATAGGTTTTCTTCCTCTCAGTTTTTCATAAATGGAATGATATAATTTGTGGCATTTTGTATTTGGATTCTTTCACTTAGCATAATGTTTTCAAGGTTCATCTGTATGTTGTAGTATGTACCACTTACTATATGTTATTTTGTAATTATTTTTATTACTTACTGTTAAGTTCTTACCCAATTTTTTAAATAATATTTTTTAGGTTGAATTAAGGCTAAATAAAGAAACACCATCATTCCCTGGTCGACTCTTACAACATGACCTTGAAAGAAACTACTCAAGTAGGCAAGGTATTGTCAATGAGTAGAGATCAAATATGATTATCTTCTTTGAGTAGTATTGTTTAACATTATTGAATTTGTAGCTTCAAATAGATTTGAATTAAAAATGAAATGGTTATTGGTTACCAAATTGGTTTGATATTTATTTAAATCAGAATTTATTTTTTTATACACAACATAGTAGATTATTTCCAAAACAGAAAAAAGATCTATTTCAGTTTGTGGGTGGGCTATGTATGAGAGAATGCGAAGGAATCTTCCAAGTACTTTATTGGAAATAGGAAAAATGGCTAATTAGTGACAGTAAGAGTATGGGAATATTCTTTAGAAAATAAGGAAACAGTGGGAAGATTGGAAAGTTAGGAGTGAAAAAGAAATAATCTTCCTTAGTAATGTGTGTAATTATAGATATTATCTCAAAGGCATTAAACTTTAGTGTGCATTACCTTGGATGGCTTGTATAAATGTATATTTTAATAAAAGAAACAAGGGTTTCTGACAGATATGGTTTGTGGAACACACTTTGAAAAATACTGCCTTATATGATCTGGCTATATTTCTGAAATGTATTTTTCAATTTAAGGAGAAAGTTCCTTTAGTATATTTGAGTTGTTAGTTGGTTGCTATTAATTATTAGCTATTAGAAGATTGGGCCTAAACGGGCAGTCGGACATCTCTCTCACAATCCAGAACTGCTGGCTCCCAACTGCTCACCTGGCTGCTTTCCTAATTGCTCCTAACTACTTCTGCTTGCCAGCCTGATCACCCTCTAACCACTCCCCTGCCAGCCTGATTGATGCCTGACTGCTCCCCTGCCAGCCTGTTTGCCCCTAACTGCCCTCCCCTGCTAGCCTGGTCACCCCTAACTGCCCTCCCGTGCTGTCCTGATCACCCACAACTGCCCTCCCTTGCACGCCTGGTCCCTCCCAACTGCCCTCCCCTGCCGGCCATCTTGTGGTGGCCATCTTGTGTCCACATGGGGGCAGGATATTTTGACCACATGGGGGCAATCATTTTGTGTGTTGGAGTGATGGTCAATCTGCATATTACTCTTTTATTAGATAGGATAGAGACCTGGTGCATGAGTGGGGGCCAGCTGGTTTGCCTTGAAGGGTGTCCTGTAACAGGTTGGGTGTTGCCTTGGGGCATGGGTGGCCTGGGCGAGGGGTCTGTGGTGGTTTGCAGGCTGGCCATATCCCCTGGTGACCCAAGCAGAGGCCCTGGTATCTGGGATTTATTTATCTTTTACAATTGAAACTTTGTACAGTGGTACCTTGAGATACGAGTTTAATTCGTTCCGTAATCTTGAGGCGTGGGAAACTATGAGACGCTCGAGTTGTGGTAAACTGGTGGGTCATGTGCAGCCGGCTGATCCGCGCGATTACTCGTATCTCAATTGTTGCTCGTATTTCAAAGCAAAAATCACTTGCTTGATAGCTCATATCTCAAAAATCTCGTATGTTAGGGCACTCGTATCTCGAGGTACCACTGTAGTCTGGAGTGGAGTTAAGCCTTCTGCTGGCACAGCCATTGAAACTTTGTGGCCTTAAGTGGAGGCCTTGGCCAGCCAGGGTGTGCAGAAAGCTTAGCTTCCTCATCGCCAGGGACAAACCAAGCCTCCCTCCTGTTCTCTCTGTGGCTGTAGCCATCTTGGTTGGGTTAATTTGCACTCTTGCTCTAATTGGCTGGTGGGCATGTCTGGTGGGCATGGCTTGTGGGTGTAGCAGAGGTATGGTCAATTTGCATATTATTATTTTTTTAGATATAGGGTTGGAAGTGTGAAGTACAGAATCCTATGTTCAGGATTCTCCACCTCCTAGGAGTTTGTGAGAGAGGGCTGGTTAGTATAGGCTATCTAAATTGTTCATTTCATTATTGCATCAACATGTGGCAACTTTGAATATTTTGATTAGTTTTCATTTTTTGTTTCTTTATTTTTGAATGTTCCTCATGGGCCCATGTAATCTGGCATGATTTTTCTCTTTCTTATATCCTACACTCTTGCTTTGGTCAATTGCTTGGGCATGATGTCAACCTAGTTCTACAATGCAGGAAACATCTCTCTTGCCTTCTTTGGTTTGGTTGACTACATATTTATTGAGTGTGTAATGTGTCAGATACTGTATTAGGCATAAGTTATACATGTGAAGAACCTGAAAGTTCTCAAATAGGATTTAAAAAAAAAACATTTTATTGATTTCAGAAGAAGGGAGAGGTAAGGAGAGGATGAGAGAGATCTATAAATAATGAGAGGGAATCTTTGATTGGCTACCTCCTGCATGCCCCCTACTGGGGATTGAGCCTGCAACTTGGACATGTGCCCTCACTGGGAATCAACCCAGGACCTCCTGGTTCAGAAGTTGATGCTCAACCACTGAGCCAGATGGGCCAGGCCATCAAATTTGCATTGTGAACTTTCTTCACATTTTTTTATAACAATATCTTAATTTTTTTTTTTGTCCAAGACATTCTCAAGTTAGAGGGGGAAGTTGATATACAGATTTGTGAGAGACTGGCCATGTAAATTTATTTAAGTTGTAAAGTATTATTAGGTGCTTGCTAATGAAGAAATAATTTGGAGACACTGAATTTTGTGAACCTGAGAGATAAAGTCTCATATATAAATAATGACCCATAAATTCAAATTAATTATTTAGGGAAAAATAAACATTTGTTTTTTAATAAAAGATTTTATTCAAAATCATTCTCTGTGACAGACTACTCCTTTGTACCTAGTTATTTTTAAATGTGCCTCCTCCATAGCTTCAGGCAGTTTTCATGTAAAAAAAGTCCACATTGTATGTCATTGTCTTCTTGACTTTTGCTCACAATTGTACCTTCAAAGGCATAAAAGTTTGGAAAAATTATAATTAGCACTTTATCAGAAAATGTTTGGGGATGTCGGTTTAATAACTACATCCTGATATCTGAACATTATAATTGGTTTCACCCCATATTTTATTTTTCAAAATTAATTGAACTTATGTATATATAGTTGACCCTTGAAAAACACTGGTTGAAACTGGGGATCCACTTATGCATGGATTTTTTACACTAAAATATGCAGTCGGCACATTATATTTCTGGGTTGTGCATATGCAGATTCAACCAACCATGGATGAAGAGTATTTCCCACCCATGGTTGGAATCCACCTATACTGAGGGTCAACTGTATGCATTGTTGTGTGCTATCCTATATAATTAAAGGCTAATATGAAAATCAACTGAATGGCAGAACCACTGGTTACTATGCCTTGCACTGACCACCAGGGGACAGATGCTCAATGCAGGAGCTGCCCCCTGGTGGTCAGTGCACTCCCACAGCGGGAACACCACTTATCCAGAAGCTGGGCTCACAGCTGGCAGGTGCAGAGCCTCTCCTGCCTCCATGGCAGTGCTAAGGACCCTGGGGGGATGTCCGCCTAAGTCAGCAGGCAGACATCCCCTGAGAATCCCAGACTATGAGATGGTGCAGGCTGGGCTGAGGGAACCCCACTCCAGTGCACAAATGTCATGCACCGGGCCTCTAGTTTTATATAAGGGATTTGAGCATCTGTGGATTTTGCTATCTGTAGGGGTGGGGTCCAGGAACCAATCCCCCATAGACAACAAGGGATGATTAAAGATTTTGAGGAGTCAGAAATTATAGTCAGATTTTTTACTGCATGAGGGTTTGTGCCCATTACCCTCATGTTATGCAGCATAAATTAACCAATTATACTCTCAGTCCTAGGCAATGAAACTCTATGTTTTAGTTAGACTACTTAGTCTAAAACTTGGTATGTGATTTCTTTTAGGCTTTCTTAGAATATTTCAAAGTTAACCCTGATATCCTTGAGATTTTGTAAGAGTCAGATATTCCAGAACTGCTATACAGTAAAATCTCAGTTAAATAAATCTAAGTGATCAAATCCCTTAATTAAGAATTCTAAAATATGAATATAGAGAGGAAGAAGCAATGCTTAACTTTTTATTTTATTTTATATTTGTTAACTTCCTCCCAAGGATATTTTTCCATATTTTTCTAGAGAGAGTGGAAGGGAGGGAAGGAAGGAGAGAAGCAATGAGAGAAAGAGAGAGAGAAAGAGTGTGAGAGAGAGAGAAACATCAGTGTAAGAGAGTCAAATTGATTGGTTGCCTCCTGTACCCTGGGGATCGAATCTGCAGCCCTTGACTGGAATAGTACCTGCAAATCTCCATGCACGGACCAATGCTCTAACCACTGAATAAAACAGCTTCATATATGACCATGAATTATATCAGCCAGCCAGTCAGCCAACCTCCCACCCATCTATTCATCCATCCACTCATCCATCTCTCCATCCATCCATCCATCCATCCATCCATCCATCCATCCATCCATGTACTTAGGGTCAAGTGCAGTGAAGATTCCTACCAAATATTGACCCTTATAAAGTTTCAATTATATTAGATAAATAAATCCCAACAAAAATGGCTGCAGCCATTGAGCAAGCAGGAGGCTTGGCTCTGTTCCAGGTTACAAAGTTTCAATTATAGAAGATAGATAACTCTCAGATACCAGAGCCTCCACTTGGGTCACCTACGGGTGTGGCTAGCCTGAAAACCACCACACGCCCCTAACCCAGGCCTCCCCACATCCCAAGGGAACCCCACCCTGATCTAGGACACCCTTCATAACATACCAGCTGGTCCCTATCCATGTACCAGGCCTTTATCCTATCTAATGAAAGAGTAATATGCAGATTGACCATCACTCCAACATACAAGATGGCTACCCCCATGTGGACACAAGATGGCTACCACAAGATGGCCACCACAAGATGGCCAGCAGGGGGAGGGAGCAGGCCTGCAAGAGAGGACAGTTAGGAGTGACCAGGCCGGCCTAACTGGACTGTCGGACATCTCTCGAGGGGTCCTAGATTAGAGAGGGTGCAGGCTGCGCTGAGGGACACCCCTCCCCTGTGCATGAATTTCATGCACTGGGCCTCTAGTTCTCTATAAAGTAGCTGAGCATACAAAAAAAGTGATGATGTGAGGTTGACATTTGCTATCCAAACTATTTTCTTTGTATGCCCTGCAGTAAAATTATATAATATGTAGCTTTGTGTTAAACTTTTTGATATTTTGAAGGACATAGAAGAATAATAAGCCCTTCACTTTGTAATAAATCATCATGCATCTCATCCACAGCAAAAATGAGAGAACTGTGTGGGCTGGACATGAAAACTACCATGAACTCCTTGTCAGCATTTGAAATTCTTCCTTCAAATACCTTCCAATTCTAGAATCCAGCAGTAGTGTTATAGTGCTGGCCCAAGTGTATCTGGTAAAGAGAGTTAAAATTTAGTATTAGGTGTCAGCTTTAAAAGGGATAAAGATAGGTTTGAGAAAGAAAGAAACAAACTCAAATTTAATAATTAACTTCAAACATGGAGAGCTATGGAAATTGTACTTTCTAGAAAAGATGATTTTAGGTGTGAAAGTTCTCCAAATTTAAGCTTTTAAAGGTTTTTCTTAATCAAGTAATTTGTGTGTGTGTGTATGTGTGTGTGTATATATACACACACACACACACACATATATGTATATGAATATGTATTATTTTCAATAGGTGATCATATTAATTTGGTGAGCTCGTCAGTGTCATCATTTCACATTTTCCAGCGTTCTTCTGAAGAGAAAATTCTTTACTCAGACAGACTGACCCTAGAAAGGTGAGGACAATTTTTTTAAAATAAATAATTTATTTATTTATTTATTTTTTACTAGATAATACATAGACATGGTATTTGATTTGAATGGTGTAAAAGTCTCTCTCCCTCATCCCATTCTCCAACTATCGAGTTCTGCCATGTGAGAATAACCACTGTTATCAATTGTTTATTTATCTTTTGAGGGGTATGAAGAGGAATTTTGTACCTAAATAATGTAAAATAAGAGTACTAAGTAATTCTATAGTATGACCAATGAAAATGGATTTTAGGATAGCAAAAGTTTTGTAATATAGTCATCACACAGGCTTCTGGACCCTGTTCAGTTGAATCCCCTGTTACCTCACTGGCCTCAACTCCTAATCTCTCATTTGCTCACTCAGTGTTCTTGAGTATACCAAGCACGCTTACATTTTAGGGCTTTTGCAAACTTATTGTTCCCACTTCCTTTCCTCCTTCAGTTTTTTTTTTTTAGTATATATATTTTATTGAATTTTACAGAGAGGAAGAGAAGAGGGATAGATAGAAACATCGATGAGAGAGAAACATCTATCAGCTGCCTCCTGCACACTTACAACTGAGTACATGTGCCTGCAACCAAGGTACATGCCTTTGACCAGAATCGAACCTGGGACCCTGAGTCTACAGGCCGACGCTCTAGCCACTGAGGCAAAATGGTTAGGGCCCTCCTTTAGGTTTTTACTCAAATGTCATCATCTGAGGAATGGCCTTCCCTGGCCATCCTCTCCAAAATTGTAACCCGGTTCACCCTGACAGTCCCCAGCTCCTTCTATGCTTTTTTTTTTCCCCCCAAGGAATTATCACCCTCTAATGTATTAAATATTTTATTTATCAAGTTTATTATTTGTCTCTTTCAACAATTTGTTCAGTTCTGTATCCCCAGCACTTAGAACAGAACCTGGGACAAAATAGGCTCTCAATAAAAATTTTTGAATGAATGAATAAACTTAGAGCTTGATCTTCATCATTAAATTCAAGAAAGTACCTGTAATAGAATAGTGGATGAAGGACCCAACCCTACCTTAGTGCTATAATCAGAAAAAATAAAAATCTCTGCTGTGCATTCCTTTATCTCAGCAGTGTGTATCTAATAGCAAATTGTTAAGCAAACTTATTAGCTTAGCAGTGCACACCTGACAGCAAATGTCACAGATCCTTTGTATTTGTATTTGGGAGAAAGCTCTTGGTGCCGGGGGGGGGGGGGGGGAGAGGGGAGGGGGGGAGAGGCTGTTTCATATTTTGTTTTGTAGGTAAATAACACTTGAGGGCAGTTACTCTTATTTACATCTTTGCAGTATTATTGGTTTTTAAAATTGTAATGCTAATATTTACAACTTCCACAATATATTTTTTGTTTTTCTTTTTAATCTTTATCCTAGGATATATTTTTATTGATTTTTTAGCAAGCAAGAGGAAATGAGAGGGAGAGAATAACATTGATGTGAGAGAGAAACATCAATTGGTTGCCAACAGGGAATTGAATCTGAAACCTGGGTATGTGCCCCAAACAGGAATTGAACCTGTGACCTTTTGGTGCACAGAACAATGCCCAACCAATTGAGCCACGCTGGCCAGGGCACTTATACAGTATTCTAATGTTTTGTTGGATTTTGTGATAATCTTTATCACACTCTTTAAAAGTCTAGCTAAGAATAATACCTTAGCCCTTTAGTTTCATGTTACTTGAGACTAACAGGAACCAGTATTTAAAGATTATGATAAAAGTTAGGCACTTGTGTGTAGCTTGGGTGACTCAGGCAGTTGTAAAGATTGTCTTTGGCACATGACACAGACTTTGATCAGGTGGAGATTTGTTTAACCAGAGAAGTCAAGACCAAAGGAATTGACTCAGCTTCAAAGGTTGATTATGATGGCAGGATCACAAAGATGTCAGAGGCTTAGGCACAATTTTATTAGTACCAGGATGTGCAGTTATGAAAGGTGGGCTGGAAATAAGACATTCAGGGATCATTGTTTGAGAACCAATAGATAAGCTCCATGATTTTCAAAGGGACTTCTAAGTCTCCTGGCTATGCTTGTTTCTTAGCCAGGAGACTTAGAGGTCAAGAGTAGAATTCAAGCCCTGACTGGGTGGCTCAATTAGTTGGGCATCCTCCAGTACACCAAAAGGTTGCAGGTTTGATTCCAGTCAGGGCATATACCTAAATTGCAAGTTTGATCCCAGGTCAATACATGTCTGAGAGACAGCCAAATGATATTTCTCTCTCACACTGATCCTCCCTCCATCCCTCCCATTGATGTCTCTTTCTGTCTCTCCCCCTTCCTTTCTCTTTAAGAATCATTAAAAACATGCCCTCAGATGAGGATGACGTGGGTTTTTTTTTTTTTTTTTTTTTTGTTTTTTAAGAGTAGAATCCAACCCTGAGAAGAAATGCTTGAAAGAGCTAGGCTCTGACTGTTCTGGAAGTTAGTATAGGCCTGGAGTACCAGGAAGGCAGCTTACCAGCACCTAGTAAGCAGTCAGGCAAAAGCATAATTTAGTAGACAACTCAGGGATTTTGTAGGCATAACAACTCTTTTTTAGAGCGCTGGGTAATAACCTAGTATGTGTATGTTTGCTTGTTTTGCTGGATGACAGGGTCTTATGGGGTTAAGGGGTGTGCATATGAGCCTTGGAGTTGGGTCTTAGTCACTGGATTTGGAATCTAAGAAAGTGACTTTATTTCAAGTTGCTATGGCTTATGTAAGAGGTGAGTCAGAGGATTGTTTTTTCTCGCTTCATGATACTGACTCAAGAATTGGATGAACTAGATGCTGGGGTATCAGTAATTTTAACTATGAGGAACAAAGAGAGATAGTTTTTTGTTAAACTGATGCACAAAGATAAATTTTAAATGAAAATACTTATAATTTATAGAACAAAAGTACCAAATGAGGTAGTGTAATTAAGTACATGAAATGAATGCTAAATACTAAGCACACATTAAAAGAATTAAGCTATTATGTAATATTTTTTTCTTCTATTTTAAACCAGTTACTTCAGGGCATGTATTTTTTTTTAATCCTCACCTGAAGATTATTGATTTTAGAGAGAGGGGAAAGGAGAAAGAGAGAGAGAGAGAGAGGTGTGCCCCAATCAGGGGGGGAGAGAGAGAGAGAGAGAGAGAGAGAGAGAGAGAGAGAGAGAGAGAG
>JAAGEH010000032.1:32733021-32959628 GCA_011751065.1 Lasiurus cinereus
GAGAGAGAGAGAGAGAGAGAGAGAGAGAGAGAGAGAGAGAGAGAGAGAGAGGTGCCCCAATCAGGGATTGAACTCACAACCTGGATATGTGCTCTGACGTGGAATGGAACCTACCTCACTTCAGTGTTTGAGATGACTATGATGCTCCAACCAACTGAGCTATGCCAAGCAGAGTTTCAGGGTTGGTCTGTATTTTTAGACATCATATCATTGTTAACCATCAATATTCAGTTATTACCTGGTGCTAATCATTTTTTTTCTCTTTATGGGGAGGATTCTGATCAGTCACACAGTTTCACTTATGCTTGTAGCACTCTGATTTATTTGCTTTAAAGGTTTCATTAACTTGATTTTTACTGAAAGGAAATATTTTTTTTGTTTAAATTTATTGTTGAAAGTATTATAGATGTCTCCCTTTTCCCCCATTGACTCCCTCCACCTGAAAGGAAATATTTCTAATTAATCTCCCTATTAGAGATTACATCAAGGCATTTCCTTCACATTTTAATCAATAAAACTACATTTTCCTTGAATATTCTGTTGAGCATTTCAGATCATTTCTATCTGGCCATTTTATTATTCTAATAAAATTCTTAAAGGGCCCTGCATGTATTAACTTTACCTATAACTTTTTTGCAATAATGGAGGTTTACTGTTTTAAATATAGCTAAAGAAATACATTGTTAAGTCTCATCCAACCCAGTAGCATTCTGCAGAGTTCAAAGTTAGTGTTGTACATGTAAACATATAATTAAAATGTCTGTAGAAGTTTTCAATAATGGATGAAATTATTTCTATCAAAGTGAACTGTAGATGACTGAGTTTCTTGCTCTGCCTAAAGTATCATTCAGCTCAAGAGTCTACAGTTCTATGAGAGACCCTTTTTAATGTTTTGTTTGTTTATTTTTTCTGGTGACTTAGTTATCTGGGCAGTCTTTTCTATCAGTCAGTTGATGGCAAGGTTTATACGACATGGTTCTTTGAAGCATCTAAATCTCTGTTACATAAGGCACTCACATTAAGTGTTTTCTGATGTTAAGTTTATTTTATGTGAAATAATTTATTTTGGAGTTTTTTTAATATAATGAATGCTTAGGCTTCATTTTAATAATTATCCTTGTTAAAGAATATTGGCTTTTATATGAATGACTAGAGGCCTGATGCACAAAATTCGGGCAAGAGTAGGCCTTCCCTCTGGCACCTGGGACAAGGACTTCCCTCACAGCCCCAGCTTCATCCGGAAGGTTGTCTGGTCTAATTAGCTTATTACACTTTTTTTTTTTTTATTATAGATTTACAATTAGATCTAAGGTGCTTAGTTCATGGAGGCAAAAAGTGGCTCTGCTTACCTTTTTCTCTTCGTAACATGGGAACCCAAATCAGAATCTTATTAATTTTTTCAAATGTCTTTTAGGCAAAAACTGACTGTATGTCCTATTATCGATGGGGAAGAACACCTTCGTTTATTGAACTTTCAACACAATTTTATAACTCGAATCCAAAATATTTCTAATCTACGGAGGCTAATATTCTTGGATTTATATGATAACCATATAGAAGAAATTAGTGGACTTTCTACTCTCAGATCACTCCGTGTCCTTCTGTTGGGGAAAAACAGGTAACTTTTATAGAGCAGTTTTTGTCTACTATATTTAGGATTAATGTTGAGTTGTAGGTTTTAAGATGGCAACACAGAATTGAAAAATAGTTAAGAACCTAATGGACTAAATTTTTGAAAGATTATTTGAATGGATTAAGATTGATCATAATTTGTTTTGAGATTTAGTCTGACAATTAGTTAAAACAAATAACATCTATATAGTGTATATTTTTTTATTTCCATTGCTTTCTAGCGTCAAAGCTTATATGGAAGTAAATAGCAGATTTGGTCTTTATGTTTTTTTAGACTATGTGTTAAGCATGTTGTATTCACTTTAGGCATGAGTATTTCACTAGTGATTCTCCTCAGTGCTTGACTGAAGGTAGACATTTACTTTGCGATTGTCAAATTACTGATTGATTTTTGTTCAGGTGGCATTTTCAATATATATTTAAAATTACATCCTATGTAAATGTCCTCAGTTCTTTTCATAAGGTTCTATTATGTGTACAGCTACACAATTTCTACCTAACTTCCTTGAGATTTGTTCATGACTTTTCATTCTGCTTCACTAGATAGTTTTACAATGCCTAGAAAGAAGAGCTGTTTGGCAAAAATCTAAAAATGGTTTTTATATTATTAAATAATAACGTTTAGATATGGTATTATACCCAAGTTTGGTTCCCCTCCATCTACCTCCACCCTCGACTCCCAGCATGGATCTTGCAACACCTGTTTATTCTCATTAGCCAGCAGTAATATAAGATACTTTTTCCAAGATCATGTCCTAATATGTTCTCTGTGGTTTCTTGAAAGTTCCCATTGGTGTAGTCTGTCACCTACTATTGGTTCAAGTATTAAACTAAGCAATATAGTATCATGAAGGAATTTTGGGGAATTATAGGATTATAGAGTATAAGGGCTTGAAGTGACCTGAGAGATTAGCTCTCTTGTTTTGCAGATGGAGAAATAGAGATGAAAGATGACTTCTGCAAGGTTAGATATGTACAAACTATATACAGTAGGAGTATGCCCCTGGAGCAGTTTACTGAGTAAAGTGAGGAGTAAACTTTTCATACCTCAAAAGCATTTCCTTCTAGGTGCTCACTGTTATCTCTTCAGAGATTTCTTCACTTGCTTCTGATTCTTGGAGTTACTGATTTGTTTCTCTAACTTCCATTTATTCTGCAGTATCATTGTCTTTCTGACCTTCATGTCACTGTTTTCATTACATTGTAAATCTCCTTTTCTAGTTTTACTAGTAAACTTAGTGTCTAGAGCTGCTCCTGTTTCATACTGTTTTAAATTATCTCTCAATTTACTCTCTTTTCCTGTGTCTCAAAGATACCAGTGTATTGAACCTTTTAAATCTTTTTGAAGGTCTCTTTGCTCCTCCAACTCTCTGGGGCCTACTGCTCTTCTCTATATTCTTATCATTGTTCAGGAAAAGCAATCTAATGCAGATTCATTTTCCTGCCTTCTAGTCTTCCATCCTTGTGTTTGTTTGCTTGCTTTGGGTCATATTTTACTTTATTTATTTATTTTTAATTAAATCTTTATTATTCAGATTATTACATTTGTTTCTCTTTTTCCCCCTCCATAGCACCACTCCACCCAGCTCCCACCCTTCCCTCTGCCCTTACCTCCCTCCCATTGATCTCATCCATAGGTGTATGATTTTTGTCCAGTCTCTCCCTGTACACCCCTCACCCCTTTCCCCCTGAGAATTATCAGTCCACTCCCTTTCTGTGCTCCTGATTCTATTATATTCACCAGTTTATTCTGTTGATCAAATTTTTAATTCATGTAACTTTTAGATTCACTTGTTGATAGATACATATTTGTTGTTCATAATTTTTTAGCTTTTATCTTTTTTTTCTTCCTCTTCTAAAAGAGTACCTTTCAGCATTTCATACAATACTGGTTTGGAGTTGATGAACTCCTTTAGCTTTTTCTTCTCTGTGAAGCTCTTTATCTGCCCTTCAATTCTGAATGATAGCTTTGCTGGATAGATTATTCTTGGTTGTAGGTTCCTGCTATTCATCACGTTGAATATTTCTTGCCACTCCCGTCTGGCCTGCATCATTTCTGTTGAGAAATCAGCTGACCATCGTATGGGTGCTCCATTGTAAGGTAATGAACTGTTTTTCTCTTGCTGCTTTTAATATTCTCTCTTTGTCTTTTGCTCTTGGTATTTTAATGATGATGTCTCTTGGTGTGGTCCTCTTTGGATTCCTTTTATATAGGGTTCTGTGTGCTTCCTGGACTTGTAAGTCTATTTCTTTTACCTGATGTGGGAAGTTTTCAGTAATTATTTCTTTAAATAGGTTTTCAGTATCTTGCTCTCTCTCTTCTGGCACTCCCACAATTCTGATGTTGGTACGCTTAAAGCTGTCCCAGAGGCTCCTTACATTATCTTCACATTTTTGGATTCTTTTCTCTTTTTGCTTTTCCAGTTGAGTGTTTTCTGCTTCTTTATATTTCACATTTTTGACTTGATTCTTGCCTTCCTCTAGTCTGGTGTTAGGACTCTGTATAATATTTTTTATTTCAGTCAGTGTCTCTTGTTGGTCCTTTTTCATCTCCTCTTGAGACTCGCTAAACTTATCCATCATCTCTAGTTAGATCTTTTGCATCTCTAGTTGGTCCTTTTGCATCTCCTCTTGGTACTTGATAAATTTATCTATCTTTTCTAGCATATTCTTGAAAAACCTTATAAGCGTGGTTTTGAGCTCTATATCCAGTCGTTTTTTTTTTTCCCTCCATTTCTTTTGTTTGTGATCCCTTCCCTTGTCTTGGCATTTTCACTATGCCGGGGAAACTTCTGTGTTGAATTCAGCCTTATGATATCAGACTTGCAAAACCGAAGAAGCCTCTGTTGAGCTTGGGAGGGGTGGAGTCTCGGGGCTTAAGGGACCGCCTTGCCTTCCAGTCGGCCCCACCCGCCACGGCCCCTGAGTCTCACGTGACTGGGTAATGGCTGGAGAGGTCCTTGTGCACGTGCGCCCGCAGTGCCTCTAGACCGCTGCTTTTCTAGCTCCCCTGCGCACCAGGACCACACGAGTCTAGGTCCCCAGGGTTTCTCCTGAAACAGAGGCTTAGTGGAGTCAGAAGTGGCGCAGTTGGGAGGGTCTGTCTCCCGCCCACTCACGAAAGCCAGTGGCACAATCAGCAGTCTGTCCTCTGCGCAGTGCGGTGCGCGCCACCAGGCCTCTGATCTTTTGCCACTCCCCTAAATTTCCGTGCACCTCTCCCTTTTCACAGTCCAAACTCCCCCGTATGAGTTTCGGCTGGATCTGGGGTTTAGTGTCGTAAGATAAGGGTTCAATGCCGTTGGGAGTCCTAGTTTCCCTCCCGCCAGAGAAAGCCAGCCAGGTACTCCGGCATCTGCTCTCTCAGCACGTTCGTCTCTGTACCTCAGCTTTTTGCAGCTCCTCTGGGTTTCTGTGAGCCCCTCTCTTTCCTGAGTGTAGAACTTACACTCCGCCAGCTTTCCTGTGCTTCTGGATGATGTCCCTTTTGTCTTTTAGTTGTAGTTTTTAAATTGTGTGAGGCAGCAGTGTAGGTATTTACCTATGCTGCTATCTTGAATTCTCTCGGTCATATTTTACTTTAATTTTCCGTTAAAGAAAATAGCTCTTATTTAAGTTCTTAAATAGAAAAGAAAATAAGCCAGAAGACAACTTTTCATATTCTCCCAACTGGCATTTCTGTAGTATCAGTACAATGCAAATCCGATTCCTAAAACATATACCTAGTGCTCTCCAGCCAGCTGACTGAAGCAGTACTTTAGTAACCATTAGGCAAACCTGGCTGAGGACTGCTGAATAGAGAAGCACATCTGCCACTCTGTGCCTTTGTGTTCGTCTTGGGGGACTTGTTGCCCCTTGCTGTTCAAGTCCAGAAACGTTTGTCCCTCCCACATTACAAAGCACTGCACTGTCTTCTAATCCAATACAATGGTGCCATATATGAACATATAGGGTAACCAGATGCCTCTAAGTTCAAACAGCTCCAATAAATATTTCTGCTGAAAAGCTAGAAAGACCCTGCTATGCTACATTTGAAGTTTATGTTGCTACTAATGACTTGGAGGTTGAAGTTCTTGCCGTCTAACTATTCTGCTTCTGTACCTGATTATCCTTGTGAGATCTTCTGTTGTCCTCATGATCACAGGCTAGTTAATAGAACTACTCTGAATTTTCTTCTGTCACCAAGGACTGTATATAAAATTTTCTGCCAGACTCTGGGATTCCATTTTTCTTTCCTTTTGATTGCTTGAGGGTTCCCACTTTTGGATTTGTCTCTGGCACCTGAAAAGCCTTACCTTCATATAGAATGTAGAACGGACCTTATCCTACTATCAGTAACATATTGCAACCTGCAGAGACAGGCTGTTATTAATGTCTAGAGTTCTGTAGCTAATGAAGTGATATCAGAGCCTCACCTTTTTCTAGTTTCCATTTTGTTCAATGGGAGAACTTAAAATTTCAGGTTACAGTGGTGTTAATGTAAAAAATTTAAACTATTTTGGATCTGACTAGGATTTTGCAAATTCCTCATATCAGTACTTAATCTGACCATGGCCTTCTAGGTCAACTGATGCCTTCACCTGCCTCTGAATTCTTTAGAATTTTATCTGCTTTTATGTCATTTCCTGGGGATGTATGGCAAAAGCATTTCATGAGAATAAGACAACAAAATGTTTAGTTGGTTTTCAGTTTAACTGACTGAACAACTTCTCTATGTTTATTCCTAGTCACCTGGGCAATCAGAATATGAAGTGAGAATCATAAAGCCACTGTGGGTCAAAGCTAAGAGAATGCTTGAAATCACAATAGACTGGGACTGTTTTGCTGGATAGCTTAGCAGCATGTGAGGACCTGATGGTCTTTGGAAGACATGTTGTACATTTATGTGCAAAGAGTTTCTTGTCAATTCTGAAACATTACATTGATTCTCCAAATCAGAGAAATATGGGCTGGGACAATCTCCATCATCACTTGTGTATAATTTCCAATATGTTAAAAATATAATTCTTAACTCAGATAGATACTAATTCCAGGACATTTTTGAAATTAATTCATTGATGAGGAAACCAATAGGATGACAAAGCTGGTTCAAAGGAAGATAAGAGAAACTGATATATAGTCAATGAAAAATGACAAATACTGGAATAAGATTGTTAAGTATAAACAAGTTAACTTTCCTATTAGATAGAAATAAATTATATTCTTGCTTGGCAAAAAATCATTCATCAGTTTTTTACAAGTTAGTATATAACCTTACAAAATGTGGACTCTGACCCATAGTGAATAGATGATTTTTAGGTTTGTTGACAGTGCTCTGACATTGAGAGGTCCTGCAGTCATTTCTTAGCCTTCTTTTCAAAGTCTGGTTATCAACATTGAGTGGCACTATTTTTTCTATATTCACATATTACAGTTTTATAAAATTGTTTTTATACTTTTTTTTTCACTTGAATACTTATATTTTATTACTAAGTTTTCCAATGTTATTAAATGTTCTTTGAAAATATATTTTTATAGCTGCATAATCTATATGGGTATATATATATATATATATATATATATAATTTACTTATTTTCCTTTTTATTAGATATTTATATTACATATTTTTCCCCCTCTAATGCTGTAATTAATATTCTTGTCCATAAATCTTTGTCTCCATCTCTGATTATTTTCTTAGTATTTTCTATTAGGTAGGTGAATTTACCTTCATAAATCTCATATAAGGGCAAATTGAGATTTGATAAGAAGAAGGTCTATGTTTTAGGGCATTACTTCTCAAAATGTGATCCCTGGACCAGCAGCATCAGCATTACCCAAGACTTATTAGAAATGCAAATTTTTGGACCCTGTCCCAGAAACTCTGGAGGTGAGATGTAGCAAGCTATCTTTTATCAAGCCCTCCAGATGATTCTGATACACATTATTTTAGAGAATGTGAGCTTAGGCATATAAAAGAATTGAATAAAAAGCTTCTCTAGTACCTCTGAGGTCAGCTTGCTATTAGAAAGCATCACTCTCTCCTAAAGCCTAAAATTCTTAGAAGAATTACTCTTTTCTAAAGATATGTTGTTTAAGCTGGAGGAACATTTCCTACTAGTAGGGCTGCATATTTAATAATACAATTAAATTGATGGGAAGTATGTTTTATGTAATATACATGTTTATATATAATCTATATATTTACATAGATAGATAGCTGTAGTTATTTCTATGTATCTGTATTTAAGTTATAGGGAATAAATAAAAATGAGTTATACCTTAGCATATTTAGATTTACAATAGATGTGATACATCTACATTTCTACTCTACTTACTCTGATTTTTAGAATCAAGAAAATCTCAAATCTGGAGAATCTAAAAAGTTTAGATGTCTTGGACCTACATGGAAATCAGGTATTGTAAAGATTTTTTTTTTCTTTTCTTCTTTGAGAAAAGCCCTGGAATATTGGCATTGCAAGAGTTTTAAGAATTATACTTATACTGAATTTTCCGAGAGTTACTTTACTGATTCACTGAAATGTTAAACCTATTTACATAAGATTTGGTTATTATGTATCTTAAGATACAGAAAGCATTCAAAATTTTTATAGTAATGACAACTTTGTTTCTAACTTAATCTTTTATCAACTTATTTTAAAATATACATTATCCAACCTCAACTCAAGACTAGAATATTACTAATGATTTTCTTCTACCTAGGTGTTTCTCCTTTATTTTGAGATAACCGCTTTTTGGATTTCACATTTATCATTTTTTTTTTAGTTATTTTTAGTTGGTTTTATTATATATATGCCTAAATAATACATCATTTAGTAACGTTCTTTTAATGTAAAAAAAGGTATCACAGTGTTGTCATCTAGTTTTCTCTTTTCAGATACAATATTATGTTCATGGAATTCATCCTTTTTATTAAGTAGCTGTAGTTTATTCATTTTCACTGATATATGTTCCATGGTGTGGTTAGATGAAAACATTTTTTCTCTAGTTTATTTTAGATAAACATTGGGTTGTTTCCTTTTTGTTTTCTGTTTTGTTTCCTTTTGAGAATAGTACTTCTAAGAGCATTCTTGTACATGCTTCTTCCATATGCCATATGTACTCTATAGTATAGATCAATAATTGACTTTGCTGAGTTAGGTTATTAAATTCTAACTTTAATAAAAGATAATGCCAAATTGTTTTCCAAAGTGGTTGCACCAGTTTATACTCCCAACAGTACTACATAATAGATCCTATTACTTCACATCCTTTTCAACATTTAAAATTGTTAGAGTTAAATTTTTGCCAATTAAATTTTTATAGTGTCCCCTTGTGGTTTTATTTATATTTCTGATTACTATATAATCTAGGCTCATTCTTCAGTTCAGTCAGTCAATTTATCTACTCCAATATCTGTTTATCCTAATTTATCTATCTGATTTATTATGTTCCCCCTCCTGTTTTTTTCTTTCAGAATATCTCGATTTTTTTCTTTTTTAACACTTTGCTCTTCCATTTACATTTTAACTTTTGAAATGTGAGTACTTACTCAGGAATAGCTATATGAGCAGAAGTTCATCTCATTCCTAAGGTAGTAAACATACATTCTGGGATGATCCAGGAGTCCCTGCCTGTTGATGATCAAGATCTGCTATTGCCAATTGTAGTCATCCAGGCACAAATCTCAGTATGATCCTTAGACTCTCTAAATTGTTAATCCCAGTAATGTTGATGAAAAGCTAATCTACACTAATAAAAGAGAAACATACAAATTGACCATCTCTCTGCTACCTCCACCAGCCATTCAGGAGTGAGTATGCAAATTAACCAAAAAAGATGGCAGTGGCCATGGAGCTGGAGTGAGCAGGAGGCTTGGGTTGCTGCCGGCAATAGAGGAAACCAAGCTTCCTGCCTGCTTTGGCCTCCACTCAAGGAGGGGCTGGGAACCTGGGTCACCAGGGACAACCCAGGCTTCCAGCCTGCCCTGGCCTTGGCTCAAGGAGTGGCTGGGAGCTTGGGTCACCGGGGAGTGTGGCCAGCCTGAAAATGGCCCTCAGCCCCTTACCCAGGCTGGTCACGCCCCCATGGAGTAACAGTCCCTGTTGGGGGGGGGGCGTGGCCAGCCTGCAAACAGCCATCAGCCCCTCACCCAGGCTGGCTAGGCACCCCAGTAGGGACCCCCACCCTGAAGGGGGTGTGGCCAACTTGAAAATAGCGCTTAGCCCCTCACTCAGGCTGGCCACATCCCTCCCAGCAGGGACCCTCACCCCATGGGGGCATGGCTGGCCTGCAAACCACCACAGGCCCTTCGCCCAGGCTGCCCCACACCCCAAGGTAACCACCAACATGATCCAGGACAACCTTCAGGGAAAACCGGCCAGCCCCTACCCTTGCACCAGACCTCTGTCTGTACTAATAAAAGGGTAATATGCTACTTAGACTGGGAGACCTTCCAGATGTGATGGGGCCAAGGTAGAGGTGGTTAGAGGCCAAGAGGGGAGGGCAGTTGTGGATGATTAGGACAGTTGCAGGGGCTATTGGGAATGATCAGGCCAGCAAAGGGGCAGATGGGGATGAGCAGGCCAATGTGGAGGGCAAATGGGGGTAAGCAGGCCAGGAGGGGGGCAGATGGGGGTAAGCGCACTGGCTTGGGGGTGATCAGGCTGGTGGGGGGGCATTTGGGGCAAGCAGGCCAGCAGGCAGAGTGGTTAGGGGCAATCAGGCAGGCAGGCAGGTGAGCAGTTAAGAGCCAGCAGTCCTAGATTGCCAGAGGGTTGTCCCACTGCCAGTTTAGGCTCGATCCCTGTAAACCAGCAGTAGGACATCCTTCGAGGGATCCCAGATTGGAGAGGGTGCAGGCCAGGCTGAGGGACACCCCTTCTCACCCTGTGCATGAATTTTGTACACCGGGCCACTAGTCTACACTAATAAAAGAGAAAGATGCAAATTAACCATACCTTCATGATTCCCACCAGCCAATCAGGAGTGAACATGCAAATTAACCCAACAAAGATGGCAAGTTAATTTGCATTTGCAGGCTCCGAGTGGCCGGAGGTGGGATGCTTGTGTTGTCGACATGGCAATGATGCAGGCATTCCACACTGCTCCAGTTGCTCTGGGTCTCTGGGTAGTGTGGGAAGACAGAAAGGCGGCTCCAGCCCGAGCGAAGGCAGTGTCAGCAGCCACGGGAAGAAAGGCCCATTCTTGCATGAATCTTTGTGCATCGGGCTCTAGTGTAACTAATAAAAACCTTGATAGATCTAGATAGGCCACCTCTGTCAGGTTTTCTTGGACCAGCCCCATCTGTGTGTCTATCTGTGTGTGTATCTTATGGAAGGAGTGACGGTAGCCTGGTCTACAGGCTGGTTAGTGTCACTTTAATACAGGGGAAGTTGCCCAGTTAGATGGTGCTGGATGGGGCATAAGAATTAAAGAGTTTTGCCAGTAGGAGAAAATCATATGCAGAGCACTGAGATTAAAAATAGCATTGTATTATTTTTACTGCTAGATAATTTAGCAGGTATTCAGGAATGGTGAAAGGTGAGGTAAGAGAGACAGGGGCGTGGTTAGCGGGTGATCAGGCTGGTAGGCAGAAGAGGTTAGGGGTAATCAGGAAGGCAGGCAGGCAAGCAGTTGGGAGCCAGCATTCCTTGATTGTGAGGGGGATCCCAGATTGCAGAGGGTGCAAGGCTGGGCTGGAGGACACCCGTCCCCACCCCCCGTGCACGAATTTTGTGCACTGGGCCTCTAGTTTATCTAATAATAGAGGAATATGCAAATTAGCCAGCCATAACATCACGACCAAACAGCAAGGACTTGAAGCTGCGTGGCACCTGGCTGAGGGAAAGGGACCTCAGGCCATGCTCCCCCATCCCCCGCCCCCCGCCAGGCAGGGCTTGATGGGGGACGTCAACTTGTGACCCCTGCCCCAGCACTGTGCTGGGTGTGCCCCCCACCCCAGTGCTCAGCTGGGGGACTTCAGGCTGTGCCACCTGCATGGTGGGGCTTGATGGGGGACCTCAGGCTGACCCCCTACTCAAGCGCCGGACCAGGAATCCTCAGATCATACCCCCATTGCTGGCACTGGACCGGGGTATACTGAGGCTGACCTCCCTATACTGTGAGGCTTGAGGGGGACCTGAGATTGCACCCCCCCCACCTGGCGCCAGGCAGGGGGATCTGAGGCTGTGCTTCCCACCCGGCATTGGGCTGGGGGACTTGAGGCTGTGCCCCCTGCCTGAAGGGGCTTGACAGGCATGGGGCTGGCTGGGGCTGGGTCTTACCCAACAGGGGTGGAGCCAGCTGGGCCTAGGTCTCCTGGGTTTTTGAAGTGCGTGTGGGTGGTAGGCAGGCTCTTGACTCTAGGTCCCATGATGTGCCCCAGACTCTGACAGGAGGAAAATTTTCATATACATTTTACTAATTTTCTTTCATCTTTGACATTATTATTATAAAGAAAGGGCGAATAGTAATATTAAATTACTTCTTCGAATTAATTTCTTTTTAATGTGCATGAATTTTGTGCAGTGGGCCACTAGTTGTTTTTTTTTTTTTTTTTTTTTTTTTTTTTTAATAATCCTTTGTATTTCTATGGGGTCAGTTGTTACTTGACCTGTTTCATTTCTAATTTTGTTTATTTGGGTCTTCTCTCTCTGCTTCTTGGTGAGGCTGGCTAGAGTTTCATCAATCTTTTTTATCCTTTGAAAGCACCAGCTTGTGGCTTTATTGATTTTTTGTATTGTTTTTTGTTCTCTGTATCATTTATTTCTACTCTGATCTTTATTATTTCCATCCTTCTGCTTACTCTAGGCTTCTCTTTTTGCTCTCTTTCTAATACTTTCAGCTATAGGGTTAATTTATCACCATTTTCTCATGTTTTTTTTTTTTTTTTTTTTTTGGGGTAGGCTTATATAACTATGAACTTCCCTCTTGAGACTGATTTCACGGTGAACCATAGATTTTGGATTGTTGTGTTTTCATTGTCATTTTTTTTTTTTACCAGGATACTTTTGATTTCTTCTTTGATTTCTTTGGTAACCCAATCATTGTTTAATAGCATGTTATTTAGCCTCCAAGGGTTTGATTCTTTTTCATTGTTTTTATTGTAGTTGATTTCTAAGTTTATGCCATTGTGATCCGAGAAGATGCTTGATATTATTTCTATCTTCTTTAATTTGAAGAGACTTTGCTTGTGTCCCAATATTTGGTGTAGCTTTAAAACTGTCCTGTGTGCACTTGAGAAGAATGTACATTCTTTAGCTTTGGGATGAAATGTTCTGAAGATGTCAATTTTTCCATCTGATCTAGTGAGTTATTTAGGATTGATATTTCTTTGCTGATTTTTTTTTTTAATTTAGAGAATTTACCCAGTGATGTCAACGGGGTATTAAAATCCCCTATTATGACTGTATTGTTGTCCATCTCTCCCCTGATATCTTCCAGAAGTTTTTTTTTTTGTTGTTTGTTTTTTTTTATTTTTTTATTTTTTTATTTTTTGTATTTGGTTGCTGTGGTATTGAGTGCATATATGTTTATACAAGAGTTATGTCCTTTGGTTGAATTGCTCCCTTTAGTATTATGAAGTGGCTTTCCTTATCTCTTGTTATGGCCTTCACTGTGAACTCTATTTTGTCATATATAAGTATTGCTATCCAGCTATTTTCTCATTTCCATTTACCTAAAATATTTTTTTTCTATCCCTTCACTATAAGTCTGTGTGAGTACTTTGTTCTGAGGCGGATCTCTTGTAGACAGCAGATATATGGATCATGTTTTCTTCTCCATTCAGCTACTCTATGTCTTTTGATTGGAGTATTTAATCCATTTACATTTAAAGGTATTATTGTTAGGTACTTGATTGTCACCATTTTTATTCTTTATGCCTGTGTTCCTTCTTCCCTCTCTATTTCTTTCTTTTTTTTTTTTTTTTACAGCATTCCCTTTACCATTTCTTGCATTGCTGGTTTGGTGGTAATAAACTTTCTTAACCCTTTTTTTTGTCTATGAAGCTCCTGATTTCACCTTCTGTTTTGAATGATAGCCTTGCTTGGTATAGTATTTTTGGATTCAATCCTTTGCTTTGCAACACTTTTTATATTTCATTCCATTCCCTTCCTTCCTGCTGTGTTTCTGTTGATAAATCAGTTGATAGTCTAATAGGAGATCCCTTGTATATAATTTTCTGTCTTTTTCTGGCCGCCTTTAAGATTCTTACTTTGTCATTGGTGTTTGCCAATTTAATTATAATGTGTGTTGGTGTCAGTTTTTTGGGGTTTATCATGTTTGTGACTCTGAGCTTCTTGGATTTGTGTGAGATATCAGGGCAGTTTTCTGTCATTGTTTTTTTCAAACAGATTTTCTATTTCTTGCTCTGCTTCCTCTCTTTCTGGCACCCTTATTATGTGGATGCTGTTTGTTTTGTGTTGTCCCAAATCTCCCTTAGGCTCTTTTCCTGCTTTTTAAATTAATTTCCAGTTGCTGCTCTGCTTCACTGTTTTTTCCTACCTTGTCTCTAGCCCTCTTATGTAGTCTTCAGCTTCTATTTTACAGTTGATGATTTCTGTTGTGTTCTTTATTAATGCTATGTCATTCTTTATTTCTTCTTGGTTCTTCTTCATTTCCTCTTGATTCTTACACATGTTGTTGAATTTGTCTTCTATCCTTTTCAGTGCCCTTTTGGCCATCACTCTGAATTCTTTCTCTGACAAATTGCTTGCCTCCATTTTGTTCATTTCCTTTTCTGGTGATTCCTTTTTTTCTTTTGGATGGGAGCTGTTACTTTTTCTCCCCATTTTTGCTCTTCTCAGGATATCCAGTAATGTGGCTTACTCTCTAACACATTGACTAAAAGACACAAAATACAACTTGACAAGACATGACACAGAGGGAACAAAACACTAATGTATTTAAGACACCAATAACCCCAAATAAAGGTGAACATTAGCGAAAAGATAATTAGGGGGAGAAAAGGGTACAAAAATATTGAGAAAAGATAAAAATGTAAGAGAGAGAGAAAAAGAAGAAAAAAGATGGAAAAATCTATGTATATGGAGAAAAAAACTTTAGAAAATCAACAACTAATCCAAAAAATGCAAACAATAAACACCAGCAAAAAAGGAGGGGGGTTGAATCTGAAGAGGCAAAGCTTATTTCCAGAAGGTAAGGTAAGGTATTGAATGAGTGGGGGAAGGCTATGATTCAATATAGAGGAGGTAAAAAGAGAATGTATAAGAAGAAAACAAAATACTACGTAAAAAAATAATAAATATTAAAAATAATAATAATTTTAAAACATGTACTAAAATATTATATATATGTAAATATATATATAATAAATATTAAAAATAATAATAATTTAAAAATATGTATTAAAATATGTAATTTTCCCTTTCTTTAATCTATCTATTCATCTATTTTTGGAAAAGGAGAATAGTGTAGAGAGCAGATAAGCCTGGGTTTGGTGAGTGAAATTAATTAAGCTATTAGTAGAAGAAGAGAACAAGTGAGGAGAAGAAAAACAAAACATAAACAAAACAAAAACAACTAACAATTGAACAAAAAACAACAACAAGAAAGAGAAGCGAGAGAAAAGAGAAGAGTGCATGGACTTGGAGCAGTGTAAAGGAAATTAGATATATGAGTAAGCCAACAGAGACTACTATACTAGTAATGCATCAATAAAGCAGATAAAGAAGATCAATTTTTAACAAGGAGTAAAAAGAAAGAGAAAAACTAAAATAGGAACAGGAGAAGAGAAACAGGATGAAAAAGGGAGAAGTGAGGAAGAAGGGTTGGCATAAAGGAAAAATTCAGATGGAGTAAAATATTTATTAAAAATATAAAAATAAAAATAGAATGTAGAATACTAATCCAATAAAGAAAAATAATTAAATAAAAGGTTAAAATAATAATAAATAGAAATATTTTTTAAAAATTAAAGAAGAGAAAAAATTAGTTTCTTAAGTAAAAGATAAAATATAAAAAGGTGAATTGGTGAAATTTGTTCAGCTGACTTTTAATATTCCATTGGGGCTGGTTTAAGACCCCTCTCTATTGTGCTATCTGACATGTCTCAGTTTCCCGTTAGATAGCACTGTTTGAAGCAGCAATCCACCACTCGTCTGTGTCAGACGCCACAACCGTGGTTTCAGGCAGGTGGGATCAATCTCCCTACTTTGTTTTTCTGCCTGCTTTCATTAGTATTTACACAAGAGTCTATTTTTCACAAGGCCTCTAAGTGGTGGTGTTTCTGTATTTGTTTCTGGAACCAAATGGCCCCTCAACCCAGTCCCTGAGGGTTCCCTGGAGATATTTCAAATCTTTTTTTTTTTTTCTGCTGAGCTCAAGGCTGGGTGTGGCTGTGTTGCTAGGAGGGGCCTGTTCTTCAGGAGAAAAATATCTGTTCATGGTTGGAGGGATCAGACTGTCCCAGAGCTGGCCTCCTGATTGCCTTTCCCTATTTTGTTCCCCAGCTTCCATAAAACCACCTTCCCCTACATCACAGCCTTGGTGAGTGTTTGTAATTGAAAGATCCTATGCACTAGGTTTAGTGAGTAAAAGCAAGGAAATTATAAAGACAGAGCAGCACTGCCATTGCATGTCTCTCTCCCACCGTCAATGCACGGCTGGTGCAGAACTTCAGGCTCCTTTTCTGGGTGCAGCCCCCCACGGCTGTTGGCTTAGAACTAGAGTACCCTGCTGCCAGCAGCGCTATAGACCCTCTTTCACAGTCGAGTGCTACATGTGTCCCCAAGGGATGCGGATTTGGTACAGCACAGTATCTTTCTGACAGTCTAGTCCCATTTGCATGTATTTCTCTCTCTGAGATCCCACTTCTCTCCAGGTGACCTCTGATCTTTCCATCCATGGATTGTCTCATCAGCTGTGTTTAATTCACTGATTCTGGGTGGATGTTATTTGATTCAGCTGTTTCTTCTATCTGCTCTGTGAGAAGGCATGGACCCGTCTGTCTATTTGGCTGCCATTTTGTCTCCCTCTGGACAAACTTTTTAGGAGCCTGCAGTAGGGGAGGCTGGAGTCTCAGAGTTTGTGGGTTTGTAGATGAGGCAGTAGGTCCCTGGCCAGTGTGGCTGTAGGGTCCCAGGTGGTGTCCAAGGTCTCCTGGAGTGGAGGTGAGGATTAGCTTCCAGTCACAGCCGCTCTCCCCTTCAAGATGTTCCAGTCTCTCCTAATTAATTTATTTTCATATTACATTATTTAGACCAAAAATATCAGGACAAATTTTAAAGCATGATCAGAATGTTATCTTTATATATTATTGAATTTACAATAAGCATATTTAGAGTTTCTTCTCTTAAACCTACATAGAATCTAGATGGTATTTCTCAAATCTAAGAGAAATAACAACATAGAAAGTGCATTCTAAATCTTAAAAATCTTTTTTTAGCCAACATCTGCTTTGAAGTGTTAAATAAAAAATTTCAAATAATGTGTGATGGCAGTATAGATGAGAAAATTAATTTCTAGTGATTGTGAAATTTATTTTTTTAATGTTCAGAAGAAAACTGTTATGTGCAATGACTCATAGCTATTTAAATATGTTACATTGAAAGACTGATAAAGTACCTGGAAGGACCTGTACTTTCTTCTGTGTCATGCAGAAACTCATCCCCTTGTGCTATGCTTGCAATCCTATGTAATAAAGAGGGAATATGCTAATTGACCATCACTCTGTCACAAAGATGGCTGCACCCACAGCTGAGGCCAAGTTCCCTTAAGGGACCTTAACAAGCAATCAGCAGGGACCTAAGGCTAGTCCTCTTCCATCCCTGTGGAGCTTGACGGGGGATCTCAGGCTTTGCCCCCACCTGGCAGGGAACCTCAGGCCATCCCTACCTCCCACAGCACCAGACCGGGGGACCTCAGGCTGCAACCCCTGCCCTATTACTGGGTCAGGGGACCTGAGGCTGCACCCCTTCCTGGCAGGGCTTGACAGGAGACTTCAGGCCATGTCCCCCACCCGGCAGGGTGTGGCAGGGAATCTCAGGTCATGCCCCCCACCCAGCAGGGCTTGACAGGGGACCTCAGGCCATGTTCCCCTGTCCTGGTACCGGGCCAAGGAACCTAAGGCTATGCCCCCTTTCCAGTGGGGTTTGACAAGGCTGGGACAGGCTGGGTCTGGATCTAGCCCAATGTGGGAGGCCAGCTGGGTCTGGGTCTCATGTGATTTTGAGGCGCCTTTTCTTAATAGATAGTGAAGTTGGACATCTTTTCACATATCTGTTGGCCGTTTGTATGTCTTCTTGGGAGAGGGGTTTGTTTAGGTCCTCTACCCATTTCTTAATTGGATTACTTGTTTAGTGTTGAGTTGTATGAGTTCTTTATATATTTTGGATATTAAATCCTTGTTGGAGCTGTTGTTTGCAAATATCTTCTCCCATTTGTTGTTTGCCTTTTGGTTTTGCTGTGCAGAGTTTTTTAGTCCCATTCATTTATTTTTTACTTTCTCTCCCTTGTCTTTGGGTTCAAATTTATAAAATGTTCTCTATGATCAACATCCATAAGCTTAGTACCTATATTTTCTTCTCTGTAACATTGTTTCAGATTTTATATTTAGGTCTGTGATCTATTTTGAATTATTTTTTGTACATGGGGACAAACTAACTAGTTTTATTGTTTTGCATGTGGCTTTCCAACTTTTCCAATACCATTTATTCAGGAGGCTTTATTTTGTGTATTTTTGGCTCCTTTGTTAAAAAAAGTATTTGCCCATTTACATGTGGTTTTATTTCACGGGTCTCATTTCTCTCCCATTGCTCTGTATGTATGTTTTTCTGCCAATACCATGCTGTTTTGATTATTTTTTTATTGTGTTACATGTATACATATCTCCCCATTGTCCCCACTCCCCTCAGGCATACCCCAACTCCCCATTGTTTGTCTTCATTAGTTATGCTTATATGCATGCATACAAGTCCTTTGGTTGATCTCTTATATACCTCTGATTATTATAAATGTGTAATATAATTGGAAGTCAAGTAGTGTGATACCTCCAGCTTTGTTCTTTCTTCCCGAGGATTGCTTTGGCTATTTGCGGTCTTTAGTGGTCCCATACAAATCTGATGATTTTTTGTTCTATTTCTTTTTAAAATGTCATGGGGAGTTTGAAGGGAATTGCATTACATCTACATATTACTTTGGGTAATATGGCTATTTTAACTATGTTGATTATTTCAATCCATGAACACAGACTACCTTTCCATTTTACTGTGTCTTTTTCAATCTGTTAATAAAGCTTTATAGTTTTCAGTATATAGGTCCTTCACATGCTTTAAGTTTATTCCTAGGTATTTTATTCTATTTGTTGCAATTGCAAGAGGAATTGTTATTTTTGTTTTTGTTTTTCTGAAATTTCATTGTTAGTGTATAGGAATGCAGTGTCATTTTATATATTGATTTTGTATCCTGCAACTTGACTGTATTTGTTTATTGTTTCTAATTGTGTTTTTTTTTTTTTTGGTGGAGTCTTTAGGGTTTTCTATGTATTGAATCAGATCATCTGCAAAAAGTGAACCTTTTACTTCTTCATTCCCCAATTTGGGTGCTTTTTATTTCTTTCTCTTGTCTGATTGGTCTGGCTAGGACTTCCATAACTATCTATCTATATAAAAGCCAAGTGACCAGAATGATGGTATCACCAGAATGACCAGAAGGTCTGGAACGACCAGTTGCTATGATGTACACTGTGGTGACCAATCAGCCCTCTTCCTAATGGGTGTGGGGCTGGCTGGCCAACCACCCACGGCTGGCCCACCCCTGATTACCACCCTGTGATTGGGGGCAGGTTCAGTTGGGCACCCATGGCCCCTCCCTCCAGTCAGCCCTGCCCCCAATTGGCCTCCAAACACTGATTCGGGGCAGGGCTGGCCAGCCAACTTTCTGCGTCTCCTCCCCCCTGGCTCCGGCTCCGATCAGGACAGGCCGGCCAGACCCTACGTGTGCATGAATTCATGCAAGGGATCACTAGTTTATACTAATAAAAAGGTAATGCTAATTAGACCTGATATACCAGATGTCTTCTGGAAATCATTCTGGACATCCTTCCTGACAAAGCTGTAGGTGTGGCCAGCCTGCAAACTGCCAATGGCCTCTCACAGTTGGACATCCCCTGAAGGGTCCCAGATTGGAGAGGGTGCAGACCAGGTCAAGGGACCCCCTCTTTCCCATGCACAAATTTCGTGTACTGGGCCTCTAGTGTTAAATAAGAGTGATGAGAGTGGGCATTCTTGTCTTGTTCCTGAGGAAAAGATTTCAATTTTCTCCATTAGCTGAGGGTTTGTCATATATGGCCTTTATTATGTGAAGGGACTTTCTTTACCTATCTTTAAAATATATACAGTGAGATACGAGTTTAATTTGTTCTGTAACCTTGAGGCATGGGAAACTATGAGGCGCTCAAGTCGCAGTAAAGTGGTGGGTTGTGTGCAGCCGGCCGATCCACGCGATTACTCCTATCACAAATGTTGCTCGTATTTCAAAGCAAAAATCGCTCGCTCAACGGCTCGTATCTCAAAAATCTCGTATGTTAGGGCACTCGTATCTCGAGGCACCACTGTGTGTGTATGTGTGTGTGTGTGTGTGTGTGTGTGTGTGTGTGTGTATACTTTTTTTTTTTACAGAGAGGAAGGGAGAGAGATAGAGAATTAGAAGCATCGATGAGAGAGAAACATCTATCAGCTACCTCCTGCACACCCCCTACAGGGGATGTGTCCATAACCAAGGTACATGCCCTTGACCAGAATCAAATCTGAGGCCCTTCAGTTTGCAGGCGGACGCTGTATCCACTGCTTAGGGCTTCTTATGTTGAACTATTTTTATGCCCCTGGAATGAATCCTACTTGATTGTGATGTTTTATTTTTTAATGTATTTTTTTGTTTGTTTGTTTGTTTTAAATATATTTTTTATTGATTTTCCACAGAGAGGATAGAGAGTCAGAAACATCGATGAGAAAGAAATATCGATCAGCTGCCTCCTGCACACCCCCTACTGGGGGATGTGTCCATAACCAAGGTAAATGCCCTTGACCAGAATTGAACTTGGGACCCTTCAGTCCACAGACCGACTTTTTATCCACTGAGCCAAACTGGTTTTGGCATATTTTTTAATGTATTGTTGCATTCAACTTGCTAGTATTTTATTTAGGATTTTTGCCTCTGAATTAATTAGAGATATTGGTCTATAGTTTTCTTTTTTGTGTGTTATTCTTGTCAGGTTTTGGTATTAGGGTTATGTTGATTTCATAAAATGTGTTAGGAAGCATTGCTTCTTCTTCAGTTTTTTGGAAGAGTTTGAGAAGGATATATACTAGATCTTTGAATGTTTGGTAGAATTCACTAATAAAACCATCTGGTCCTGGAATTTTATTTTTTGGTAGTATTTTTTTTTTTTATGGCTGCTTCAATTTACTCACTGTTGACCATTGTATTTATATTTTCTAGTTCTCCATGATCCAGTCTAGGAAGGTTATATATTTCTAGATTATTTATTCTAGATTATTGAATTTGGTGGCTGACATATAGTATTTCCAAGTACAGTATTCTAATATGATACTTTATGTAACAGTAATGTCTGTGATAACTTTTCTTTTATTCTGATTTTGTATACTAGTATGAGTCTTTTCTGTTTTCCATAGTGAGGCTAGCCAGGGATTTGTTAATTTTATTAATTTTATTTTCAAAGAACCAGCTTTTTCGTGTATTAATTTCTCCTGTAGTCTTTTTTGTACTGTTTTTCATTCAGTTCTCTAATTTTTATGATTTCCTTTTTTTTCGGCTGACTTTGAGCTGCTTTTGCTCTTTCTCATTAGTTTTTTAAGATGTGATGTTAGGTTGTTTACTTGAGATTTGTCTTGTTTCTTGAGATAGGCCTAAATGATATAAACTTCCATTTTATTGCTGCTTTCACTGCATTCCAGAAGTTTTGATATGTCTCATTGTCCTTCTCATTTATCTCTCTCTATTTTTTGCTCTGATCTTTTATTTCTTCTTTAACCTAGTCATTTTTTAGTAGTATTTTGTTTAATACCTAAATATTTGTATGGGTTTTTACTTTCTTACTGCAGTTGTTTTCTTTAATGAATTTTTATTGTTCAGATTATTACAGATGTTCCTCTTTTCCCCCAATAGCTCCTCTCCACCTGGTTCCCTCTCCCTCCCCTGACACCCATGCCCTTACCCCGCCACTGTCCTCATCCATAGGTATAAGATTTTTCTCCAATCTCTTCCCGCGATCCTCACGCCCCTTTCTCACCCCCAACCCCAGAATGGTCAGTCCAATCCCTTTCTATGCACCTGATTCTATTATATTCACCAGTTTATTTTGTTCATCAGATTTTTTATTGACTTGATTTTTAGATTCACTTGTGTTTTTTTTTAATTTTTATTAATTTTTTATACATATCTCCCCATTGCCCCCCTCCCTCCCAGGCATACCCCAACCCCCCAGTGTCTATGTTCATTGGTTATGCTTATAGGCATGCATACAAGTCCTTTGATTGATCTCTTACCTACCTCACCTAACTTTAATCTTCCTGCTGTAATTTCACAGTCTGTTTGAAGCTTTACTGTCTCTGTATCTATCCTTTTGTTCATCAGTTTATAATGTTCTTTATTATCCCCCAATGAGTGCGATCATGTGATGCTTCTCCTTCATTGACTGGCTTATTTCACTAAGCATAAGGCTCTCCAGTTCCAACCAGGTTGCTGCAAATGGTAAGAATTCCTTCTTTTTAATGGCAGCATAGAATTCCATTGTGTAGATGTACCACAGTTTTCTGATCCACTCATCTGCTGACGGGCACCTAGGCTGTTTCCAAATTGTGGCTACTGTAAATTGTGCTGCTATGAACATAGGGGTGCATAAATCCTTTCTGATTGGTGTTTGTAATTTCTTAGGATAAATTCCTAAAAGTGGGATTACAGGGTCAAATGGGAGATCCATTTTTAGTGTTTTGAGGAAACTCCATACTGTTCTCCACAGTGGCTGCACCAGTCTGCATTCCCACCAACAGTGCACAAGGGTTCCTTTTTCTCTGCATCCTCGCCAACACTTGTCGTTTGTTGATTTGTTGATGATTGCCATTCTGACAGGTGTAAGATGGTATCGCATTGTCGTTTTGATTTGCATCTCTCAGATGATTAATGACTTTGAACATGTTTTCATGTGTCTCTTAGCCTTCCTTCTGTCGTCTTTTGAAAAGGTTCTATTTAGGTCCGTTGCCCATTTTTTTATTGGATCCTTGATCTTCCTTTTATTAAGTTGTATAAGTTGGCTGTAGATTTTGGAGATTAAACCTTTATCAGTGATAACATTTGCAAATATGTTCTCCCATGCATTGATCTTTCTTGCTGTTTTGTTGATGGTTTCTTTTGCTGTGCAAAAGCTTTTTATTTTGATGTAGTCCAACTTGTTTATTTTTTCTTTAGCTTCCATTGCCTTTGGAGCAGTATCAGTGAAGAAGTTCTTTCGGCATATATCTGAGATTGTGCTGCCTGTGGATTCCTCTAGTATTTTTATGGTTTCCCTTCTAATGTTTAAGTCCTGTATCCATTTTGAGTTTATTTTTGTATTTGGTGTAAGTTGGTGGTCCAGTTTCAATTTTTTGCATGTATCTGTCCAATTTTCCCAACACCATTTATTGAAGAGGCTATCTTGGCTCCATTGAATGTTCATGCCTCCTTTGTCAAATATTAATTGAGCATAGTGGTTTGGGTGGATATCTGGATTCTCTATTCTATTCCATTGATCTGTATGTCTGTTCTTGTGCCAGTACCAGGCTGTTTTGAGAACAGTTGCTTTGTAGTATAGCTTGAAGTCTGGTATTGAGATCCCACCTACTTTATTCTTTTTTCTCAGAATTGCTGTAGCTATCCGTGGTCTTTTCTTGTTCCAGATGAATCTATGAAGAATTCTTTGTAGGTCTGTGAAATATGTCGTTGGTATTTTAATGGGTAATGCATTGAATCTGTAGATTGCTTTGGGTAGTATGGACATTTTAATGATGTTGATTCTCCCAATCCATGAGCATGGTATGCTCTTCCATCTGTTAACATCTTCCTCTATCTCTTTTTTCAGTGTCCTGTAGTTTTCTGCATAAAGGTCTTTCACCTCTTTAGTTAGGTTTATTCCTAGGTATCTTAATTTTTTTGGTGCGATGGTAAATGGGATTGCTTTTTTAGTTTCTCTTTCTATAATTTCACTGTTAGTGTAGAGAAATGACACAGACTTCTCAGCATTAATTTTGTATCCTGCTACATTGCCAAATTCATTAATTAAGTCAATTAGTTTTGGAATGGAGTCCTTTGGGTTTTTTATGTACAATATCATGTCATCTGCAAATAAGGACAGCTTTACTTCTTCTTTTCCAATTTGGATGCCTTTTATTTCTTCTTGTTGTCTAATTGCAATGGCTAATACTTCCAGTACTATGTCGAACAGGAGAGGTGAGAGTGGGCATCCCTGTCTTGTTCCTGTTCTTAGGGGAAATGGTGTTAGTTTTTGCCCATTGAGTATGATGTTACCTGTGGGTTTATCATATATGGCTTTTATGATGTTGAGGTATGATCCTTCTATTCCCACTTTGCTGAGAGTTTTTATCAAGAAAGGATGTTGGATTTTGTCAAATGCTTTTTCTGCATCAATTGATATGACTATGTGATTTTTATCTCTCAATTTCTTTATGTGATGGATCACATTTATTGAATTGCGGATATTGAACCATCCCTGCATTCCTGGGATGAATCCTGCTTGGTCATGGTGTATGATCTTTCTGATGTACTGGTGGATCCGGTTTGGTAGAATTTTGTTGAGGATTTTGGCATCTATGTTCATGAGAGATATTGGCCTATAATTCTCTTTCATTGTGTTGTCTTTATCTGGTTTTGGTATTAGGGTGATGCTGGCTTCATAGAAAGTGTTTGGTAGTATTCCTTTTTCTTGAATGTTTTTGAATAGTCTGAGGAGGATAGGTTTTAATTCTTCCTTGAATGTTTGGTAAAACTCTCCTGTGTAGCCATCTGGACCCGGGCTTTTATTTGCTGGAAGCTTTTTGATTACTGCTTCAATTTCTTCCATAGTTATTGGACTATTGAGATGTTTGGCTTCCTCCTCATTGAATTTTGGGAGGTTATATTTTTCTAGGAAAATGTCCATTTCTTGCAGGTTGTCCAATTTGTTGGAATAGAGTTGTTCATAGTATTTTTTTTAACAATCCTTTGTATTTCCACAGGGTCTGTTGTTATTTCTCCTCTTTCATTTCTGATTTTGTTTATTTGGGTCTTCTCTCTTTGCTTCTTCGTGAGCCTGGCTAGGGGTCCATCAATCTTGTTTATCCTTTCAAAGAACCAGCTCTGTTTTGTTGATCTTTTGAATTGTTTCTTTGGTCTCCAGGTTGTTTATCTCCGCTCTGATCTTGGCTATTTCCTTCCTTCTGAGTACACTTGGCTTTTCTTGTTGCTCACGTTCTAGCTCTTTGAGTTGTAGGTTTAGGTAATTTATTACCATTGTTTCCTGTTTTTTTGCAGTAGGCTTGTAGGGCTATGAACTTCCCTCTCAAGACTGCTTTCACTGTGTCCCATAAATTTTGTATTGTTGTGATGTCATTGTCATTTGTTGCCATGATGTTTTTGATTTCTTCCTTGATCTCTCTGCTTACCCAGTCGTTGTTTAATATCATGCTGTTTAGTCTCCATGTGTTTGATTTCTTTCTATTATTTTTATTATAGTTGATTTCCAGTTTTATGCCACTGTGGTCTGAGAAAATGCTTGATATGATTTCTATCTTCTTGAATTTGAAGAGACTTTTCTTATGACCCAACATATGATCTATCTTTGAAAATGACCCATGTGCACTGGAGAAGAATGTATATTCTGTGGCTTTGGGGTGAAATGTTCTGAAGATGTCAATTAATTCCATCTGGTCTAGTCAGTCATTTAGGATTGATGTTTCTTTGCTGATTTTTTGTTTAGAGGATTTGTCCAATGGTGACAGTGGGGTATTAAAGTCTCCTACTATGATTGTATTGCTGTCAATCTCTCCCTTAATATCCTCCAAGAGTTTTTTTATGTATTTAGGTGCTCCTATATTGGGTGCATATATGTTTACCAGAGTTATTTCTTCTTGTTGGATTGTTCCCTTTAGTATTATGAAGTGGCCTTCTTTATCTCTTGTTATGTCCTTCACTTTGAGATCTAATTTGTCAGATATAAGTATTGCAACCCAACTTTTTTTTTCATTTCCAGTTGCCTGAAATACCATGTTCCATCCCTTCACCCTCAATCTGTGTGCATCTCTTTTCCTAAGGTGGGTTTCTTGCAGACAGCAGATATATGGATCATGTTTTCTTATCCAATCGGTTATCCTATGTCTTTTGATTGGAGCATTTAATCCGTTTACATTTAAAGTTATTATTGATAAGTACTTACCTGTTGCCATTTTTCGTCCTTACCCCCGAGTTCATTCTTTGCTTCCTCTTTGTTTTTATTACAGCAGAACTTTTAACATTTCTTGCATTGCTGGTTTGGTGGTAATATATTCCCTTAGTCCTTTTTTGTCTGTGAAGCTTTTGATTTCACCTTCAATTTTGATTGAGAGTCTTGCAGGGTACAGTATTCTTGGATTCAGACCCTTCCTTTGCATGACTTTGTATATTTCATTCCATTCCCTTCTGGCCTGACGAGATTCTGTTAAGAAGTCAGTAGCTAGTCTTATGGGAGTTCCTTTGTAGGTAACTTTCTGTTTCTCTCTGGCTGCTTTTAAGATTCTTACTTTGTCGTCGGTGTTTGCCAATTTAATTATAATGTGCCTCGGTGTCGGTTTGTTGGGGTTCATTTTGCATGGGACTCTGTGAGTTTCTTGGATTTGTGTGGCTTTTTTCTTTTCTATATTGGGGAAATTTTCTATCATTATTTCTTGAAACACATTCTCTAATCCTTGTTCAGTTTCCACTCTTTCTGGAACCCCAATTATGCAGATGTTATTTTGTTTCATGTTATCCCAAAGTTCCCTTAGACTCTCCTCTTGCTTTTTAACTTTTTTTTCTAGAAGCTGCTGTACTTGCGTATTTTTTCCTGCCATGTCTTCTAGCTCACTGATGCTTCTTCTAGTCTACTTCTGCTTCTTCTAGTCTACTTTTGATGCTTTCTATTGAGTTCTTTATAGCAGTGATGTCATTTTTCATTTCTTCTTGTTTATTCTGCACCTCCTCTAGGTTCTTCTGCATTTCTTCTTGCTGCTTCTTTATCTCCTCTTGAGTCTTCTTTATTTCCTCTTGGCTGTTACTCATATTGTCAAATTTGTCTTCCATTCTTTTCAACAACATTATGATAATTTCTCTGACTCTTTCTCTGGTAGGCTTATTTTTTGTTCTATTTCGTTTACTTCCTTTTCTGGTGAAACCTGCCTTTCTGTCTTATGTGGGCTGTTTCTTTTTCTGCCCATGGTCTTTCTTTTCTGGGTGTCTGGTTATGTAGTTCCCTCTCCTACGTTGATTGAAAGGCACAAACTACAACACGACCAGATACAGCACACAAGGCACTGAATAGAAATGTATTCAAGATGTTAATAATCACAAATAAGGTGACCACCAATGAAGGACAAATTAGGGGTAAATAGAGAAAGAAGATGGAGAAAATGAGGAAAAAAGAAAAGAAAGAAGTTCCAAAATCAAATTGGGAGAGTGAGAAAAAAAAAAGATAAATAAATGAACAATAAAATAAAATAAAATAAGAAAATAAAAAGGAGAAAAAGGAGAAGGAAAGAGGAAGAGAAAAAAGTCAGAGAGAAAAGAAAATGTATAAGAGAGAAAAGGGGAACAATATATAGATGTCAGGAGACAACTCCAATAGAACAGTCACTAATCCCAATAAACGCCAGCAACCAGTACCTAGACATTAAGGCAAATTGCAAATAGCAACTGGTATCGAGGGAGGTGAGGGAAAGGAGAGGTAGAAAACAAAGCAAGTAAAAAGCAAAATAAAACAAGTAGAATAAACTAAACAATCTCACAAAAAAAATTCAAAAAATCGATATAATCACTTTTCAGGCAAATAGCAACAAAAGGACATAGAGAAAAAACAACTTTTTGGCTAGTGAAGACAAGAGGAGAGAGGTTTGTGTGGACTTGTAGTAGGGGATTTGAAATTAGATATATAAATGGGGTGAAATTTTAACCAGGTAAAGAGAAAAATAGGGAGAATCTAAAGTTGGAAAAGGGAAAGAGAAACAAGACAACAAAATGGGGAAAGTTAGGAGGAAAGTGTTGGCATAAACATAGAGTTGAGTTGGAGTAAAATTATGCTAAAGAAAAGATGAAAATAGAATGTAGAACTCTAATCCCGAAATAAAATAAAGAGAAAACAAAATGACAGTTTTTTTTTTCTAAAAATGGTAAAGTACTAGTAGTAATTAATAATACTAGTTTAAAACAAAAATGTAATAATTATAAAGGTAAAATCAATTGAGGCAGAAAGAAAAAAATATTCTTTTAATTAAAATATGTGAAAATGAAAAATAAAAAATTAAAAATTAAAAAAAAGAAAAAAGAAAAAAGAAAAAGAAAAGAAAAGAAAAATAGAATGTTCCTTCACTTCCACTATTATTCTGCTTGGCACTCCTGTTTCCCAGTAGGGGAGGTATTGCAGTTCCCTGTGTTCCCCTCTTGGTGTTTTAATCTCTTTATTCTTTTGTGGTTATGCGAGAGTCAATTTGTGTGTCATCAATTGGGTGGCAGTGTTTCGGAATTGATCTCTGAGACAAAGCACAGGACCTCTCTAGGCTGTGCTCAGATCCTGCTACTCTGTGGTTCTCAAAACCAGTTTGTGGGGGTTTTGCACCCGGGACACTGTCGTAACTCCCCGGCTGTCCCTCTGCCCCAGAAAAAAAAAGGAGTCGTTTTCCAGAGCTCTCCTCTGTCAACAGCTCAGAGGGTCTGCCTTCACACTCAGGGATCACGCCCTGACCACCTCTGCGGACCTCTCCAGAGGCAGCTTTCCCACAGCCCGGCTCCCACAGTGCGGGTCTCTGCCCTGCGGGGGTAGGCGACCTCACCCTGGCCCAGACCAAATCTGACCCTTCCGCGCGCTGTGTGGATCTCTGAATCCTCCACCTGCGCGTCTGTTCCACCTGGGAAGCCGCGCTCTGGGTCCTGGCTGCTCTGTGGGTGCCTCCGTCAGCCGCAGCTTTCAGACCTCGGCAGACATCCACCTCCCCCTTAAGTCAGGCGCAATCTGACCTTTCCGTGTGCTCTGTGGATCTCTGGTTTCGCCGCGTGTCTACGCCAATTGGAGAGCAGAGTTCTGGGTCCCTGGGTCCCTGGCTGCTCGATGGGTGCCCAGCCGAAGGCTTCAGACGGCTGCAGACATCCACCTCCCACTGCAAGATGGCTCGGGCTCCGCGTTCACGCTGGTGGCTCTGGCCGACAAAAGCCCCGTGACAGTGGGGCTCCCTGGCCGGGAGAGCCCCTTCCAGCAGTTCCCCGCCTTCCCCTGGAGGACAACTGACTCCTAGCTTGCCAATAAACACTCCCCTAGATTCACTTGTTGATAGATATGTATTTGTTGTCACTTTGTTGTTTATAATTTTTATCTTTACCTTTTTCTTCTTCTTCCTCTTCTTAAAGAATACCCTTCAGCCTTTCATATAATACTGGTTTGGTGGTGATGAATACTTTTTGCTTTTTCTTATTTGTTATACTCTTTATCTGACCTTCAATTCTAAATGATAGCTTTGCTGGGTAGAATAATCTTGGTTGTAGGTTCTTGCTATTCATCACTTTGAATATTTCTTGCCACTCCGTTCTGGCCTGCATAGTTTCTGTTGAGAAATCAGCTGACAGTCATATGGGTACACCCTTGTAGGCCACCAACTGTTTTTCTCTTGCTGCTTTTAACATTCTTTGTCTTTTGTCCTTGGCATTTTAATTATGATGTGTTTTGGTGTGGTCCCCTTTGTATTCCTTTTGTTTGGGGTTCTGTGTGCTTCCTCGACTTGTAAGTCTGTTTCTTTCACCAGGCAGGGGAAGTTTTCTGTCATTATTTCTTCTAATATGTTTTCAATATCTTGCTCTCTCTCTGCTTCTGGCACCCCCATAATCTGGATGTTGGTACAATTGAAGTTGTCTTAGAGGCTCCTTACACTATCTTCAAATTTTTGGATTCTTTTTGCTTTTCGGGTTGGATTTTTTTTGTTTTGTTTTGTTTTGTTTGTTTGTTTTTTGTTTCCTTGTATTTCAAATCTTTGAATTTTGGGATCCTCTTGTCTACTGTTTAATTTCTGTATATTATTCTTTATTCCAAACAGTATATGCTTAATTTCTGACTGGTCATTTTCCATTTTTTGGGCATTCTCATTAAGATCCTTGAAGGTTTCACTAAGTTCCTTGGGTGTCTCACTAAGTTTCTCAGAGTTTTCTAGAAAATTCTTGAGGAACCTTATAACTGTGGTTTTGAACTCTATATCCAGTTGTTTGCTTTCCTCCATTTCTTTCATTTGTGACATGTTTCTTTGTCTCTGCATTTTGGCTGCTTCCCTGGTTGATGGAGTGGCTTTGTGGTTTAGCCTCCTAATCACCTGTGGTGGACACTCTTGATGCATCCCTTTGTGGGCTGGGTGCACAGTCTTGTTGTAGTGTAGCCTGGATTACTGTTGGTATCACTGGGAGGAATTGCCCTCCAGGCCAATTGGCTGTGAGGACCCACTGTGTCTATAATGGAAGAACTGCTTTGCTGGAGATACCCTTATAGGGTACAACTTGCTTTAGGGGACTTTGTGCTCACTGAATCTGCCTCTTGAATGTGTCATTTATAGATGTGAGAGTTGAAATCTGGTATTGTCTCACAATGACCACTAGGAACACTGGTTCCTGGATTTCTAAGGAGGTTCAAAGTCAGCCACTACCTGAGTCCCCCATAGTTGGAGATATAGTGAGATCTGCAAATTTCTCCTCTTTGTTTGGTGTTTGGAAGTTTTGGAGCTCTCTGACCTAGCTGCAGTTTGTTAGGTTAGGCTGTGAAAGGACAGGCCATTCATATGCAAAAGCCACTCTACACAGCTTGGGTGGAGTTTTAAATTGGGTGTGACGGGGTCTCAGGGAATCACCAAGGGTGAGCAAACAGAGATGGCTGTCAGTCAGCTGTCTCAACGTCTCCATGTCCCACAGCCCCACAAAGTAACAATGATCCCTGCCAGCACCTCTGTGAGAAAGCCACCCTCGCTTCTGGACCCAAGGCCAGATAGTCCAGTTTCTCCCTGTAGGAGTCTGGGTTCCCAGAATCTCACCAGATCCTGACGTTCAGAGCAGTTGGGAGCTTGTATCTCCCTTTCAATTGAAAAAAACAGCACACCCAATTGCCAGCCCGATTCGCGCACCTCCATATCTCTACTCTTTCGCGCCTCTGCACCTCTTATCCAGTTTCAATGTGCTTTCTTTCCTTCAGCCAGCTTTCCCGTGGGTTTGGATGATAGTTGTTTTGTCTTTTAGTTGTAGTTTTGGTGTAGTTGTGAGGACAGCACGAACAGGTGTATACCTTATGCCACCATTTTGGTTTCTCTGCAGTTGTTTTCTAATTTCAAAACATTGTGGTCAGATAATATGCTTTGTATGATTTCAGTCTTCTAAAATTTGTTAAGGATGGGTTTGTGTCCCAACATATTGTCTATCCTTGAGACTTTTTCATGTGCACTAAAGAAGAATGCATAATTTGCTGTTGAGATGAAAGGCTCTGTATGTATTGATTATGTCCATTATGTCTAATGTATCATTTAAGGATGATATTTCTTTACCGATGTTCTGTTTGGATGATCAATCTAGAGTTGTCAGTGGAGTATTTAGGTACCCTACTATGATTGTCTTTTTGTCAGTTTCTTCTTTTAGTTCTGTTAGCAGTTGCTTTATATATTTTGGTGCTCCCTGATTGAGTACATATATATTGAGAGGTGTTATGTCTTCTTAATGTAGTGTCCTCTGCATCATTATAAAATGTCCATCATTGTCTCTTATTACCTTTGTTATCTTGAAATCTATTTTGTCAGGTATAACGATGATTACATCTGCTTTTCTATGGATGGTATTTGCTTGGAGATTCATTTTTCACTTTGAATCTGTTTTTGTCTTTGCAGCTTAGATGTGTGCCATGAAGGCAGCATATAGTTGGGTTTTGTTTTTGATCCAATATGCTATTACTTACCTTATTGGTGAATTAAGTCCATTTACATTAGGGTACTTAATTGATGTATGAGGATCCCCTGTAACAATATTATCTTTTGTTTTCTGGTAGCTCTGTGCCTCCATTGGTTCATATCTTTTGTGTTTCTGTTGTTTTTTATACTTTTTTTCTCTTTCCTCTTTTTTTTTAAAAAATATATTTTATTGATTTTTCACAGAGAGGAAGGGAGAGGGATAGAAAGTCAGAAACATCGATGAGAGAGAGACATCGATCAGCTACCTCCCGCACATCCCACACTGGGGATGTGCCCGCAAGCAAGGTACATGCCCCGACCGGAATCGAACCTGGGACCTTTCAGTCCACAGGTCAACGCTCTATCCACTGAGCCAAACCAGTCTCGGCGGGAGTTGAGCTTTTTGTGGTTAAGGGAAAGCAGCCAGGCTCCATGGCCAAATAACTGAGGCTTTAAGTGTATTCATCCCTGCCCAGGCCACTGGGCTCACCTGGAGCTTATACTATCCACTCCTGCAGGAATGCTGACTAAATCTCTTTCCTCCTCCGGGTTGAAGGGAGTGCCATTCACAACCTGATTCCTCTTCTCTCTGAGCTGAACCCTGCAGTGAACTTCTGGCTGCAAATCTGAGTCCATGGCTCCTTGAGCTCTTCTCACTTCTTGCTTCTCGGGTTCACTCCCACTTGCTCAATGTGCAGATCTCAGATGTGTTTATGAGTTGAGCAGGGAATTCTTTGTTGAATTATAGCTGTTCAAATTGTTGAAACTTCAAGGGAAGAGGCCCAGGGGATCTCTTATGCTACCATTCCTCTGATGTCATTGAGATGAGAAGTAGATTTTTAAATGTCTTCATATAAGTGGTCACTTAGTCCAATGGCTCTATAGTTAAGTTTTATTTTTTATATCTTACATATCTGAGATTTATGCCTGCTAACCATCTCTTCTTCATCTTTAACAGATTGCCAAAATCGAAAATGTCAATCATTTGTGTGATTTGAGAGTTTTAAACCTTGCCAGGAACCTTTTAAGTCACGTTGATAATCTTAATGGGCTGGATTCACTAACTGAACTTAACTTACGACACAATCAAATAACTTTTGTGGTAAGTATTAAAATGGACTCAGTGTGAGATTCCTGGTTGTTCCTTTAGGGAAATTAAATATTATAACATTGATTTATGCAAAGTAAGCAGCTAAGCTAATTTTGTTTCCTTCTGAATTTAATTTGCAGACATAATTATTAAGATTTATATATTTTTGATTTTGGGAAGTATTTGTGTGTTTTCTATTTTAAAATGTAAATATAAAATTAAAAACAAAAGAGAAATATTATCAGCAAAATGAATCAGCTAGTGTAAATGTATACTGAATCCTTTTCTATTTTATCATGGGTATAGAATTCAGATGTAAGAAGTTGATTAGTGATTGAATGCTGACCAATTGTTGCCAAGGGAAATTTGGAGTTTTGGAGCTGTGAAGGCATGCATAAATATCATGTTCTTTGCAATTTTTATTTTTTAAATCTATTCTTATTGATTTCAGAGAGGAAAGGAGTGGATGAGAGAGATGGAAATATCAATGATGAGACAGAATTATTGATTGGCTGCCACACGCATGCTCCTTACTGGGGATCAAGCTTGCAACACAGGCATGTGCCCTGATCGTGAATTGAACCGTGACCACTGAGCAACACAGGCTGTACTCATTGTAGTTTTTAAAGAGGCAGCTTGTGTAGTGAAAAGAGGATTTCATAGTGCATCAGAGGGCTGTTCTGATCTTAGTTTCATCTTACATTACCCATATGACCTGAGGCAAATTACTTTAACTATGTAAGCCTCAGTTTACTCTTTTCTAAAATAAGGGCATTGGGCTAGAGTTTTCCTAGGGACTTTTTTGACTTTCTGATTCTAAAAAAAAAGACATAAAGATGTAAGAGAACTGGCATGTGAGCAGGAGGAAAAAGGTAAGCATTGTGGAGATAAAACTACAGAAAAGCGAACCTGGAACTCTGAAAAGAGACTATCAGGTTTAGTTTTACTCAAGTTCAGCAACTAAGTAATAGCTAACACTCAGGTATTTTGTATTGGGAATATGTAAAGAGCACTAGAAATACAGCTTTCAATTGTATGATATGTACAGGCCAAGCAGACTGCTAATGATCAATAAAAACATTATTTGTTCTTTTAACAAGTTTTCTTTGTTTACATGCAATAGAAAAACTGTTTTAGGTTCTCGCTGGATATCATTTAAGCACTTTCAAAAGCACAATCTAACTCAACTTTTTCAAGACATTGAGTTCCTTTGTAAATAATTAAGTGTACCTTAAGTAGTATACTTGGAAAGGCTGGAGGACAGATGATGACTTATCTCTAGGTCTCATTGTACAGACTGAGTCACATAATGCTCATATCTTTTTTGGATAATTTCAGAACCTTCTTCAAGACATGGATTTACTCCAGAGTCTCTAAATTTTGTCAGGCCCTACCCCAGAATAGATTTAAATATTGGAAATGGCTTATTTAAAAAACATACAGATTGAGTTTACCTATTATATTGCTAAGTTTCTAAGAACTGCTCAGGCTGGACTTAGTCTGTGCTTGGGACATTGGATATGGTGAGAATCCAAAAAGTTTTGGTACAGTAGGGTATAGAAATGTATTGGTTCTGGCATATTTTAGTCTATATTTTGTCTTTCTCTTGAAAGTGCATTATGCATATCCTGGAAATTTCTTATTGAGTTTTTCATTTAGTATCATGTCTAATTACTGTTATAACCAAGGCAGTAGTAAACCTATTAGAAAAAAGGAAATTATATTACTTTCTAAAAGTTTAAAACATTATACATACAGTATCATTGTCAGGATATAAGAATGATGCATATTAATTTATAGGAAATTGTGAGTATACATATAAGGATACATTAAGAAACTTTAACCAACTATTATTTTTTTAAGCATTTTTTTCTAAAAGAACTAAGAGACTTTTAAATCTGAGGATTCTCCTCCTCTACCCCCACTTTATCTTCTTATTCCAGTGTCAGTTATCACACTTAAAGTTTTGCTTTTTTTTTTTTTTTATTCTCAATGTCTGGTAATCTTTAAATAAAGATCATGTTAAGTAGTGGCTAGGTCTCTTGTGCAGCTCTAATAGGTCTTTTTAACTATAACATCTTTTCCTTGCATGATCACTAGATTTGTGTAAGCTGTTCAGTTCCACATACTGTCAGACTTCCCTTTTGACTGAATGGAAGGGGAAAAGCAGACTTGCTCTGTAATTGCCAAAATAAGAAGGTCTATTGTTGGGGGTAGGACTTTAATATCTTTTGTGCCAGGTGAAACTGCCATTTGTTTTTCACCTCTGGTTCTACTATAGTAGTTACTAACTATCTCCATGGATAAAACACCTACACTTTCCACCCTTCTTTGACATATACTCTTTATTTAGAGACTAGATCCCAATTCTCCAACTAAAGGTTTCCTCAGCCAGCTGATCTCAAGGTGGTTGTGTGTGTGCATGGCTGGGGTAGAGGTGGATTGGACAAGGGGTGTGAATTTGTTGGTATTTCTGGAATAGTTATTGAGTAGACTGACTTTAATTACACTTCCACTTGATTAGCCACAGTCAACCACCAGTTCACACCTGCGCTTTGTATGTACTGATTTGGAGTATGGAGCAGGATGACATTCTGTCAGAAAGGATTGCTGTCTTTGCAATGCAGTGAGTTGAGCTGCAGTTTTCTCTGTTCTCTTAGAGGGGTTTGTAGGGAGTTCTTTTGTTTTGTAAGACCATTTGAAGTTTAAAGTCATTCCAGTCCAGTTTGCAGACAGGCAGAGTTAAGCAGTGGTCCCACATGCGTAGATCATCTCCTGTTGCAGAAGACCAAAGAAATACCAAGCATGCTTTCTAGAGAAAGGGAGGGACCCTGTTTATTAACATTAGTGGACTCCGGGAATAATTTCCAAATCAGAGTAAAGAAACACGCAGAGGGCTTCACTTTTTATAACCTTCTGGGACCTTTGTCTTACAGATATGGTTTCACACCTTTTCTTGGGCTTAAAGAAAGGCCCCCAGGTATTGGGAGTCCCCAGGCCATATCCTATAATCTGTCCTGGAGCCAGCAACAGCAACCCTCTCTCCCCCCCCCCCTTCACACACACACACACACACACACACACACACACACACACACACACGGCAGTGCATTGTTCACAGTTTTAATGGCCTGGCATGCCTTGCAAGACCAGTTTCCTCTTCATCCCTCCATCTCCCCTCCCTCCCCCCTTGTCCCACAAGCTTCTTTTAGCCTTGTGGAGCAACAGCCATGGGATGTTATGGTGAACAAGGATGATGATAGCTCTTGGCTACTTCGTGCTGGAAAAGGACAATGACCAAGGGGTTAGCATCCCGCTTTTTCCTCTCAGAGGGTTTTGTAGGGAGTTCTGTTTTGTAGGACCATCTGAAGTTTAAAGGCATTCTTGTCCAGTTTGAAGACAGGCAGAGGTAAGCAGTGATCCCACATGTGTAGAATGCAGGGGACACCAGGGGTAGGTGGTGTTTTCATCTTGAAGGTAGAGTTGCATAATTCATCTGGAAGGTGACCTGTTGGTTGTTGGCCCTGTGTACTGCTGAACCAAATAGGAGCAACATTAGTTAGCTGAACATTGGCCGTGACAGGTCCTATTATTATTTTTTTCATCTAATACAATCCCTCCCCCACGATCACATGTGCCTTTGGTACTAGAGTTGTAACATGCCACAGGCTGATAAGTATAGCTAACAAAAATCTGGCTTGATTGGGTTTTCTCATGGACTACCCGGTCTAGCATATTTGGGTAGCGAGTTTCTAAGCAAGTAGCAAAGGATGGCATGACAAGATGTAATACAACAATTTATAATAAGGCCTTTGTTTCCTTGCTGTGTGGGGAGTAGTAATTTTATGGTGCTTCTGTGTCCCAGCAAGAGCAGATGATTTCTCCTCCTGGTACTAGTCTCGGATTCTGCTGGCACTCATAAAAAGACAAAATAAGAATTATTAGATAAAGCCAGTGATTATCCAGAAATACTAGAGCAAGTTACATTAGGAGGAGATAAAAAAGACAGATTAGTGTTAGGGAGAATTCAGCAGGGTGTTATCTGAATTCCGTGGAGCAGGTTGCTCTGCCAGGTCTGTTGTCTTCTTGAGGGTGAGGCACAGGAAGTGTTTCTAGTCAGAGGTCACCTTTCATTCAGACTGGATGTCACTTGGCCGGTGGGCTGCCTTCACCTGGGAGTAGTGGATCCAGGGGTTTAGTCCTGCAACATTAAGAGCTGTGGGGATGGGTTGTCAAGACCGGTTTGGCTCAGTGGATAGAGCATCGGCTTACGGACTGAAAGGTCCCAGGTTCGATTCCGGCTGGGGGCATGTACCTTGCTTGTGGGCACATCTCCACAGTGGGGTGTGCAGGAGGCAGCTGATCGATGTCTCTCTCTCATCGATGTTTCTGACTTTCTATCTCTCTCCATTCCTCTCTGTAAAAAATCAATAAAATATATTTAAAAAAAAAAGAGCTGTGGGGATGGATAAATATAACTGGATAGGGTCCTTTCCAGGTAGACTTGAGGGGCTCCTTTTTTCAATCCTTTATCCAAACCTGGTCTCCAGGTTTATAAGGATGTACAGCTGTTCCTAGAGAGATGGGTAATCAGTCAATAACCCACCTGTGGACCTCAAAGACAGTTTTTCCAAGTCCTTGTAATTGTTTCTGGATTTCTAAGTTCCCTATTTCCCCCAAATATCCCTGTGGCCAAATTAGGGGAAGGGTTCTATTGTACAGAATTTCAAAGGGAGAGAAACCTACTCTGGCCCTTGGAACACAGCATCTCCACAGGAGTACAAGAGGCAAGATATCTATCCAGGGTAAGGTTGTCTCTTGGCATAGCTGAGCCATAGCCTGCTTTAGAGTCCAGTTCATGTGCTCCACTTTCCCTGAACTCTTAGACCTGTAAGCTATATGTAGATTCTACTTAATTCCTAAAGCTTGGCTACCTGTTGTACTATTTCTGCTACAAAGGCTGGGCCATTATTGGACCCTGTGGTCAGAGGCATTACATACCATGGAATTATATCCTTCAGCAATGCCTTAGTGACTTCTCTTGCCTTTTCCGTGTGAGTGGGCTATGCCTCGACCCAACCTGAAAAGATGCAAAGACTAGCAGGTATTAATTCCCTCTGCTAGGTCCTATTTCTGTAAAATCTACTTCTAAGTCCTCAAAGGGAGCTTGCACAAAGCGCTAAACTCCTATCGGTCCCATAGGACTCTGTTTAGCATTGTTCTGAGCACAGAGGAGTCAATGCTGAGAGACTGAGGCACACAAGGAGGGTAAATGGGCAAATAGGTAGTATCTTACAAAGCTTCTAGGGCAGCCTTTCCTAAATGTTTGTGTTGCTGGAGGACAACCTTATGGGCTAACTGTTCTGGGACATAGACCCTATGATCTGGGAGTATCCACCAGCCTTCCATTGTTCTCTTGCCCCTTCTTTCTGGGCCTATTTCTCTTCCCGAGGAATGTATTTTGGAGGTTCAGGCAATTCGGAGGCCAACATGATCCCTGCAGGTTCTTCTTGTTCTTTAGCAGTCAGCTTGGCTGTGGCATCAGAACGCTGGTTTCATTCTAATACTGACTCTTTCCCTTTCTGGTGATCTTTGCAATGGATGACGGCTATTTCCTTAGGCTCCCAGACTGCTTTTAGTAACATTAAAATCTCATTCTGATTTTTTATTCCTTTTCCGCCTGCTGTCAAGAGCCCCCTTTCCTTATAGATAGCCCCATGGACATGCAGGGTAGCAAAGGCATAGTGAGAGTCAGTGTAGATGTTGGCACGCTTATTCTTACTGAGTTCTAAACCTCTTAACTAGGGCCCAAAGTTCTGCCCTCTGCGCTGACCATCCTTCAGGCAGGGCCTGTGCTTCAGTTGTCTCAAAGTTTGATACCACTGCATATCGGGCTCATCTTTTTCCTTCATTTAAGAAACTCCTGCCATCTGTGAACAATACCAAGTACCCATTTTGCAGGGGCCTATTCCTTAGGTCTGGCCAGCTGAAATAAACTTCCTCTAGGATTTCCAGGCAATCATTCTCAGGGGTCCCCTCAGCGATGGTAGAAAGGTGGCAGGATTAAGTGTTCTCACTGCTTCTAATCTTACCCACAGATTCTCACATAACAGCTCTTGATACTTGAGTCATTCGAGCATGAGTCAGTCATTGCTGTCCCTTTGCTTCCATCAGGGTGACAACAAGGCGAGGTTTATTTATTTATTTATTTATTTATTTATTTATTTTCATTAAAGTTTATATACAGGTGAGGTGAATTGTAATTTTTAAAATAAATCTTTATTGTTCAGTTTACTACAGATGTTCCTCCCCCCACCATAGTTCCCCTTCACGTGATTCTCCACCCCCTACCCATGCCTTTACTCCCCGCCACTGTCCTCATCCATAGGTGTAAGATTTTTGTCCACTCGCTTCCCACACCCCTCATACCCCTTTCCCCAGAGAATTGTCAGTCCATTCCCTTTCTATGCCCCTAATTCTATTGTATTCATCAGTTTATTCTGTTCATAGGATTTTTGATTGACTTGATTTTTGATTCACTTGTTGATAGGTATGTATTTGTTACCACTTTGTTGATCATAATTTTTATCTACCTTTTTCTTCTTCCTCTTCTTAAAGAATACCCTTCAACATTTCATATAATACTGGTTTGGTGGTGATGAACACTTTTAGCTTTATCTTGTCTGTCAAGCTCTTTATCTGACCTTCAATTCTGAATGATAGCTTTGCTGGGTAGAGCACTCTTGGTTGTAGGTTCTTGCTATTCATCACTTTGAATATTTCTTGCCACTCCCTTCTGGCCTGCATAGTTTCTGTTGAGAAATCAGCTGACAGTAATATGGGTACTCCCTTATAGGTAATTAACTGTTTTTCCTTTTCTGCTTTCAGGGTTCTGTCTTTGTCTTTTGCCCTTGGCATTTTAATTATGATGTGTCTTGGTGTGGTCCTCTTTGTTTTCCTTTTGTTTGGGGTTCTGTGTGCTTCCTGGACTTGTAAGTCTATTTCTTTCACCAGGTAGGAACATTTTTCAGTCATTATTTCTTTAGGTTTTCAGTATCTTGCTTTCTCTCTTCTTCTGGAACCCCCATAATTCTAATGTTGGTATGCTTGAAGTTGTCCCAAAGGCTCCTTACACTATCTTCACATTTTTGGCCTCTTTTTTTTTGTTTGTTTTTCTGGCTGGGTGTTTTTTGCTTCCTAATATTTCAGATCTTTGATTTGATTCTTGGGGTCCTCTAGTCTGTTGTTGGATTTCTGTATATTATTCTTTATTTCAAATAGTGTAAGACTGCTCCCTGCTCCTTTTTTTTTTTGGCATTCTCATTAAGATCCTTGAAGGTCTCACTAAGTTTCTCGGTGGTTTGTAGACGATTCTTCAGTAACCTTATAAATGTAGTTTTGAACTTTATGTCCAATAGTTTGCTTTTCTCCATTTCTTTTATTCGTGACATGTTTCTTTGTCCCTGCATTTTGGCTGCTTCCTTGTATTGATGGAGTGGCTTTGTGTGCTAGTTGTCCTTTATGGCCCAGTAGCTCCACCTCCCCAATCACCTGTGGTGGACACTCTTGGTGCACCCTTTAGTGGGCTGGATACACAGTCTTGTTGTAGTTAAGCCTTGATTGCTATTGGTACACTGGGAGGAATTGAACTCCAGGCCTATTGGCTGTGAGGATTAGCTGTGTCTGTTAATGGAAGAACTGGCATGCTGGAGACACCCCTATGGGGCAGGACTTGCTTTAGTAGGGCTTTGGTGCTCATTGAGTCTGCCTCTTGAGTGTCTCACTTATGTATGTGAGGTGTTGAAATTTGATGTCGTCACATACTGACCTCTAGGTACACTGGTTCCTGGATCTCCAAGGAGGTGCAAGTTAGCTAGTGTCTGAGGCCACCCAGCAGCAGCTACAGGAAGATCTGCAGATTTCTCCTCTTTGTTTGGAGTTTGGAAGTTTTGGAGTTGTCTGACCCAGTTGCAATTTATTAGGTTAAGTTGGGAGAAGGCAGGCCATTCATATGCAAAAGCCACTGCGTATAGCTAGGTGGAATTGTAAATTGTGTGGGGCAGGTTCTCAGGGAATTGCTAGGGTATAGCAAACAGCGCTGGCTGCCAGTCAGCTCTCTCTGTGTCCTCGTGTCTCGTGTCCTGCACCCTAGTGCAATAAACAATGATTCCTGTGTGCACTTCTGCAAGAGAGCCAGCCTCCCTTTCTGACCCAATGGCAAACAGTCCAGTTTCTCCCTGTATGAGTCTAGGTCCCCAGAATCTCGCCAGAAACTGGAGCTCAGAGCAGTCGGGAACTGGTAATTCCCTCCCAATTGCAAAAAAACAGCACATGCCAGCCTGATTCTCACGCATCTCTGTACCTCTGCCTTTCTGAGCCTCTGCACATCCTACCAGGTCTTAATGCACTTTTTTCTTTCCTTCTAGTTGTAGAACTTCTACTTCACCAGCTTTTCTGTGGTTCTGGTGGATAGTTGGTTTGTCTTTTAGTTGTAGTTTTGGTGTGGTTGTGAGAGGCAGCTCGTATAGGTGTATACCTTATGCCGCCATCTTGGTTCCTCCAGGTGAGGTACTTTTACATTTAAATTTTGTCCTAAGGTAAGCTTATCCACTTCCTTGACTAATAAAGCCATGGCTGCAAGGGCCCTGAGGCATGGGGGCCACCTGGAGGCAATTGGGTCAATTTGCTTGGGGTGGCTGCTGGTCTTTTCCAGGGTCCAAACTCCTGGGTTAGAACTCCTAGGGCTACCCCTGTGTTCTTGTAAACAAAAAGATTGAAGACTCACATCACATTTGGTAGCCGTAGTGCCGGGGCCTTTATGGTGACGAAGGGTTTCTCCTGTTCAGGACCCCAATCGATGGATGCCTTCTCTTCTCCTCTTAAAGCTTCATAGAGAGTTGGCCAGGTCTGAAAACCCTGAGATCCAAATTTGACAGAATCCTGCCACTCCTAGGAATTCCCATATCTGCTGCCAGGTGCTAGGGACTGGGATGGAACATATTGTCTTCTTCCTTTCACTTCCTTGAGTGATCCAGGAGCCTAGATACTTGACTTCCTTCTGACAAATCTGTGCCTTTTTCTTAGACACCCAATAACCTGTTTCAGTTAGTAGTCTCAGAAGGGCTCGTGTTCCCTCCTAGCACTGAGCTGGTGTGGAGTTGGCCATTAGGAGGCAGTCTACATACTGGAGTAGAACACGTCTCAAGTCCTGTCCTGGGAACTAAGACAGATCAGATGCTAGTGCTCTACTAGAAAGAGTAGGAAAGTTCTTGAACCCTTGTGGCAGTATGGTTCAGGTGAATTGCTCTTTGGCCTGTATAGTTGAGTTTCCCATTCAAAAGTGAAGAAAGGCTGACTGGAAGGCGCTAATCAAAGTCAGAAAAAGGTATCTTTCAGGTTTAGGTATGTAAACCATTCTGCCTCTGATGGGATGAGTCCCAGAAGAGTGTAGGGTTTTAGCATTGCTGAATGCAGGGTTATACCAACTTCATTAACAGCCCAGAGATCCTGCACAGGGCGGTAGTCGGTAGTCGCAGGCTTTTTGACAAGCAAGAGAGGCATGTTCCATGGAGACCTGCATCGTTTAACAAGTTTCCACTGAAGCAACCCGTCTAAGTGGACCTGGATTCCTAGGCATGCTTCCCTTAGAATTGGATATTCGTGGGTTTTAACAGGCTGTGCCCCAGGCTTTAAGTCAGTCAGTATCGGGGCGTGGTCCTTAGCCAGGCCTGGAGGATTCCCTTCTGCCCAGACCAGCAAGTATTCCTTCTCTAACTCAGGTTCTAATGGTGAGGCCTTTGTCTGGGGTCACGTATAATGTCACCATTCTTCCTCCCTTAGCACTGCTAGGGACAGGATTATTGCGGAGGCCTTTTACCTAGGTGAAGCTGTGCTGAGCCATCTGGAGCAAAACTGATTTCTGACCCCATTTTGGCTAAAAGGTCTCTACCCATTAAAGGCACTGTACAGTCTGGTAAGTACAGAAATTCATGAATTACTTGATGACCACCAAGTTGGCATCGTCGAGGGTGGCAGAATGGTCTAAGGGTTTGGTCCCCAGTAGCTTCAATAATGGTGACCTCCTTTCTTGAGAGAGGCGCTACTTTCTGAATGACTACTGAGTGCTTAGCTCTCGTATGAATTCATAAAGTCCACCCAGTCTGGCCCCCGATTTTCATTCTGACTATGGGCTCATGGGGGCTTAGCTGAAGTGAGCCCAGTCTGTCCTAGTCGGAATCAGCCATTGCCAGCTCAATGAGATCTGCTTCAGGTGGCTCTGGTTGATAGCAACTGGGTAGAAAAGGGGGCCTAGTCTTTTTACTTTGCTGTTTGGGACATTCATTCTTCCAGTGTCCTGTTTCCTTACATTAGGCACACTGCTCTCATCTCAGGCTCGTTCTTCCTTTCCCCCCTGGTCTGTATGCTTGCTTATCTGTCTGGGAGCCTGAGCCTCTAAAAGCCGCTGCTATTATATTGGCCCTTCTTTGTTTTCTCTTTTCTTCCTCCTTCCTTGCTGCATTGTCTCGATTGATGAAAACCTTGTTAGCTATCTCTAGCAGTTCAGTAGCATTCTTCCCTGCAAACCCTTCCAGTTTCTGTAATTTTCTCTTGATGTCAGGTTGGGCTTGGCCTACAAGAACAGCATTTACCATGGTTTGATTTTCTGGGGCCTCAGATCTAAAGGGGTTTAGATCCGGTATGCCTCACATAGTCTCTCATAGAAAGCTGCTGGACTTTCATCAGGCTTCTGAAAAACTTAGAGATTTTAGCCATTCTGGTTGGCTTCTTGGCTCCAGCCCTGACCCCCTGGAGAAAGGCCAGCTGATATCTTTCTAGCCAGGTCCTTCCATCTTTTGAGTTTGGGTTCCATTCGGGTTCCTCATCTGGGAAGGCCTTTCTGGCCCATCTCTTTGTATCTAACATTCCTGCTGAATCCTGTGTCTGAGCCACTTCCGAGCCTCTGTTACCACTCTCATGCACTCCTCAGTGTTAAAGAACTTGAAAAGGAGCTGCTTACAGTCCATTCAGGTGGGCTTCTGGGTCTAGAAGATCGTTTCTAGGAGGTCTGTCATGGCCTGAAGTTTTTCAGAATAAGATGGGATATGATGTTTTCAATTCAAGATGTCACTGGTGGTAAAGGGCTGATAATAGACTGGCCCTCACTCCTGCAAGGTCTCATCTTCTCCAACTACTTTGGCACCCCAAATCTCCCTTAAAGGCATCTGATGTGCTGGTTGTGGCCTGGGCCCTTGATAGGCTGAAAGCAAGTGCCACCCAATTGGCTCTGGAGAGCCTGGTTGAGGGGAAACGTAAGGGAGTGTTGTTTCTGGACCTTTCAGACTAGCTAGGGAAACACTTGGTGCTGCCTATGGCACATATGGAGATGGTAAAACTAGCGGGACTCCCTCAGGGAATCCTGGCAGAACAAGGAGTTGGGTTCCCTTCTGAGAGACCTGTTTCATTTCTCTTACTCCTAAAACCCGACAGAACTGTACGCAAGGTGGCAAGGTTTGAGCAATTCCTAACAGCTGTCTATGTAAGGGAACTGATCTGGGTGTCTGGGGTCTGTCATGACTAGTTTCCAGACAGCCCTGACCAGTCCTACATCTAAAGAGCCTTCTGGGAGCCAGCTGACCCCAAAGGCTGGTCACTCTAATTCACAGAATTTCCTCAGTGTTTTGTGATTCTTTTTAATACCATAGTCCTCAAAACCCTTTTCAAAATTTTCCAACATGTAGTTGAGAACAGTGGGATTACTTTGTCCCAGCCCATAATGATCTGTGGGGAGCCACAGACAAGGGTGCAGAGAAATTTATTAAAAGCCTAGAGGGTCTCCTTAAAGAAAAGACCCTTAATCAGCACAGGCAGGGACAGGGCGGGTAGGTAAAATCTCTCCACCCTACGGAGCTGTGAGCCCTGCTCCTGAAAATCTCAGCTAGCCAAAAGAGAGAAGAAAAACTGCAAATATCTTTAAATCTACTCCAGAATTCCAAAATTTCAACCTAAGATAGCAAAATCACAGAGTGAACCAAAGCCCCTAGTACACAAACATAGACATACATTTTTATCAACTATCCTTCTGTGATAGAGAGCAAATGTTTTTGAAAAAACTAACTCAACAGTGCTGCTTGAGACTTTTGCAGATCATCATGGGTTCAGCCTTTAGTAAATCAAATATTTTCACCAGATGAGCAAACAGAAAATCAAAGTAGTTTTCGCTTTCACACAGACCAATTAATCAGTAGATAATTATGCTAAGATAGACAAACATCTGTACTCACACTCTTTCTGTAGACTAGGCCAGACTAGAGCTGAGCAGGTAATACCCAACTTCCAGATGGGCATTGGGGCACTCCTTGCACCCACGCCCCAGAACCGAATGCTCGACCAATGTCTTGATTAGAACCTACCTGAGGAGTTAAAACTGCGTCCAGACCCCCTTCTCAGTGGCAAATTGGCTAGTCACACACACAAACAGAAGATGAACCCATAATTCCTTAAATCGAATCTGAATTCACTCACTTCCGGAGTCCTGATTCCTGATTTACCTGACGAATCAAGCTCACCCTTCCCCTCACTTGGAGTGGGCCTGACTGACTATGGCCCCTACCTTACCAATTCTGTGGACAGGTCCAGAGGTGTCTGTCCACTTTCTCCAGATGCCAGCCGGATCCTGGGCTAAGGTGCAAGAGTACCTGGAGTACCCCCCTCTCCCTGCTAAAATCAGCAGTACGTACCTTCTGGAAGCCTGTCCTGCATCCCCAGGCCCCAAATCCTGTCCACTTCTGGAGGCAAGAGCCAAATGCGTTTAGCTTCTGGGTCAGGGAACCAAATGTTGCAGAAGACCAAAGAAATACCAAGCACACTTCCTAGAGAAAGGGGGGGACCCTGTTTATTAACACTAGTGAACTCCTGGAATAATTTCCAAATCAGAGTGAAGAAACAAGCAGAAGGCTTCGCTTTTATTTTTTTTATTATTTAAAGTATTATAATTAGTAGTACATACGTCTCTTTTTTTCCTCCCATTAACCTCCCCCCAGCCTTCCTTACCCCCCAGTACATGCCCTTACCTGCCCCCTGTCCCCAGTGTCTTGTATCCATCCATTGGTCATGCTTATATACACGCATACAAGTCCTTCGGTTGATCTCTTACATTCTCCCCACCACCACCCCCAACCTCCCTTCCCTTCCCACTGTAGTATGACAGTCTGTTCAATGCTCCTTTGCCTCTATATCTGTTTTTTCTCCCCCGATTCTTTTTTAAAAAAAATCTTGCCTCTGCAGACTAAAAATAAACCTATAAGAACAAAAAATGTTTTGTTGAGTCCCAAGTTCCTTATGTGTAAATGTCAGCAATGGTATTTGGATGGTGGATTAATGGTGGCAATGCAGGTCAGGCCCTTTCTGGTTTGGTACTAGGTGACCTGTAGGGACGCACAGCTGCTGACTGCTGGCATGGCAAGTGTCCTCAGCATCTTCCATCTCTGGACTGTTTCTCCTCTTGTTTTCATGGTTGGAGCAGACCTGTCAATTCCTCTCTGTTGCAGGAGTCCACTTGGTCTTGGAGTTGTTTTCTGAAAGTATATAAACATATTCTCGACTAAAAGTTAATAAAGGAGTCTTTTCTATAAAATTGACTTGGGGTCCTTTTTATTTTTGCCTAAACGATTTTCCTTTGGTTTATTTTGACACCATGTGTGTTTTTCATGGGTGTCTTGCAGTTAGCATTACAAATGAAAATTAATTTTCTAAAGTAAAAATTTTCTAGATGTAATTTACTTACAAGATATTTTTCCTTACATGATCTTACCCTACTGCCCCCCGTTTTTGAACAATGGAGACTTTTGTAAATTTAAATGCAATCTTGATAACTTGAAATTTTAATTTTTTGCACAAAAATATGACTGCTTTAGGTTCATTGCATTTTAAGCAATTTTACCATGAGATGAACTACCAATAGAAATTTTAGTTAATACTTTAGGAAAAGCTTTTTTGTTCAGTACTATTAAATTTTCTTGAATATTCACTTATTTTAATTAGCCAATTTAAATTAATCTAAAAGCTTGATTACTCTTTTACTGCCAAATTTAATACTCTCCCAACAATCTTAGTTTACCCTGTAAATATTAGTGGAAAGCATTATTTGCATTCTTGAGTAGACCCTGAGCATTCCTGGTGCTAGGCTGGATTTAGATATAGGTCAGCTGCTGTTATGCCCAGAGTTCGGGGTCCCCAATTATCAACCACTAAGGAGCCTTGTCCGATGCAAAAGCAAAGAGTCTTTATTCAAACCCGGGTTTGGCTCTCAGCCTCTTTCTTGCGCAGCAGTGAGGGGAGAGAGTGAGCTGGGCGGGAACAATGAGTTTTATGGAGTAGGATAATTGGGAGGGCTTAGGAAAGTGAAAAGGGTTACAGAGATTGGTCACTTGAATTAGGGTCTTTCTGTGGTTTAGCCTTATTAGGACCCTCACTGTGTTCCTGGAGCTTCATTGGTCCATTTGGGTGGTGGTCAGAGAAGTTAGGACATTGCTGGCATACCGGTGGCCCCTCCCAGAAAAGGGAGGGGTATAGGCAGGAGTCCCAGCCCTATAGGACAAGATGGAGGGGAGTTCATTTCCTTTCAATAGTAGTGTATGTATCTTCTGTAAGTTGTTTTTATTAACATTATGTTTTAAGATTTATCTATGTTGATACCTGTAGCTCCGGTTCACTAATTTTCATTGTTATATAGTACTTTCTTATATTATTGTAATCAAATAGTCATTCTTCTATTTATGAAAAGTAATATTATTTTTAATTTTTTGTTATTAAGAGTGATGCAGATAACTTTGTTTAACATGTATTTTTGTGTCTATGTATATAACACCGTCTCTAGGTCAGTGGCTTTCAAACATTTTTAGTCATAATTTATGGCAATAAAACATTTATATTGAAACCCACTTATTTAATACATATTTATGTGAGTTCAGTATAAATAATGGGAGCAAGCATTTCATGAAACTACACCCTACCCTTACTGTAATCCATTCTAGTGTATCCTATTTGATTCTATTATATTTCATTAAAAAATGTTGTTTTAAAAAAATGTTGGTGTTGAGGGTCCCCAGACCATATCCAGTGATTGATTTCTTGATCTGTAAAAAATTGGTTGCAACTTGTATTTGAAAAACAGTGCTCAATGGTGGATACTTAAGAGAAGCTTGCTGGGTGCTAGGATTATGTACATTATTTCATTTTATCAGATACCTCCAAGTTTTTCTTTGGTGATGGTACCAAATTACATTTTCATCAGTACTACCTGAGAATTTCTTTAATTTCACATCTTTGGTGAAACTTGATGTTGTCAGACCTTTTTATTTTTGCTAATCTTTTAATTATGAAATTGTATTGCATTGAGATTTATTTTTGAATTTCCAGTGAGGTTGGCCTTTCATCCTTTTTCTTCTTTAGCATTGAGATTGCCCCTTTTCTGAACAGTCTTATCCTTTGCCCATTATAAAATTTTTTTTCCCTTTTTCAGTTGATAAAGAAATAAATCTCTTTTATTTCTGCTGTCTTTTGAGGCACAGAAGTAAAAATCATTTTTTATAGGCTGTGGGCATAAAGATATTTTTCTATATTGTCTAACAAAGTTTTAAAATTGGTCTTTAAATAGATTTTTGCTTGTAATATAACGTTGAAACCCAATTTCATTTCTTTCCTCATTTATTGAAAACTGAATTCTTTCTGTCTTTTCCTCTGCCCTTGATAGTATCTCTCTCTAGCAAATTAAATATCCACAAATACATGGGTCTGTGCCTGACCTCTCTGGCCTGTGTAACTGATATCTATCCATGTTTCCGAATAACACTCTCTCTTAATAATTGTAACTTTCTATTTTGTTGTCGGAATTACTAGAAGTAGATTCCCAATCTTTCTTTTTCTTTTCTTTCTTTCATAAGCTGCTTTCTTTCCTTCTTTGTTTTTTTAATATATTTTTATTGATTTGAGAGAGGAAGGGGGGGAAGAGAAAGAGAGAGAGAGAGAGAGAGAGAGAGAGAGAGAGAGAGAGAGAGAGAAAGAGAGAGAAAGAAACATTAATGATGAGAGAAAATCATTAATTGGTTGCCTCCTGTATACCCCACACTGGAGATTGAACCTGCAACCCAGGCATGTGCCCTGACCGGGAATCGAACTATGACTTCCGGGTTCATAGGTTGATACTTGACCATTGAGTCATGCTGGCAGGGTCCTTCCCTATTTTTGAAAAATAATCTTGGTCCTTTCTTCTATATACATTCTAGAAATAGCATGTCAAATTTTATGAGTAATCCTACTTATCTGTTGGATTGGAATACCTTTGACTTTGAAGACAATTGACTTTTTAATAATATTTAGCCTTCAGTATCATCATATGAATATACTAGAGGCATCACACATGAATTTTTGTGTGCAGGTATGGTCCCTAGGCCTGGCCTGTACATGCTCTTAACTGAGAATCAAACTTACAACCCTTAGGTGTGGGGGCCAACATTCTAATCACTGGGATACATTGGCCAGGGCATTTTTGGTTTGTGATCAGGGTCATCTTCCCCAGCTGCCCGCAGTCGGCCCTGCTCCCCGCTGCCACCCATACCCAGTTCCCCATTCCCCATCAGCTGATCGGTGCCTGATAGACAGGGGAAGGGACCAAAAGGTGGGCTGTTCCTGCCTGCTCACCAGCTCCACCCCTGCCATGGGTAGCCATCAGGCTATCAGAGCCTGTCAACTGGGGAAAGGGATCAAGAGGTGGTCATGCACCTCCTAGTGACTGGTCTGGTAGTCATTCTGGTCGTTCTGCTGTCAGGGTCAATTTGCATATTACTCTTTTATTATAGAGTATAGAGGCCTGGTGCATGGGTGTGGGCTGGCTGGCCTATCCTGAAAGGGACCTCTGATTGGGGTGGGGGACCCCACTGGGGGGCAGGGTCGGCCAGGCGAGGGGCTGCCAGGGGTTTGCAGGTTGGCCATGCCCCTACTTTGTCAGGATGGACATCCAGAATGACATCCAGAAAATGTCCAGTCTATCCAATACTACCCTTTTATTAGTACAGATTATTAGTATAGATAATATTAATATGAATGGCATAATATTAATATTATACCTTTATCAATTTATATGTGTCTAGTTTAATTATTTTATGCCTTTCTCCATAGGCAGCTTATTATTTTTTTGTTAATCCTCACCTGAGGATATTTTTTCCATTGATATGGATATATATATATAGATATAGATATAGATATAGATATAGATAGATATTTTTTTTTCCAAGAAAAAGAGGAAAGGAGGGAGGGGGGTGTAGGGGTGTAGAAGGAAGAGGAAGAGAGAGAGAGAGAGAGATCAAACCTGTACCTCAGGTACATGCTCTTAACTGAGAATCAAACTTACAACCCTTAGGTGTGGGGGCCAACATTCTAACCACTGGGATACATTGGTCAGGGCATTTTTGGTTTGTTTTCTTTAGATTTCTTCCCAAATATCTTATACTGTTTTGTTATTCTAAAATTTGTTTGATCAGAAATAAATTTCCTACTGTTACTAATATATGGAACCACAGTTTAGTTTGGGTCATTGATCTTATATCTAGCAACCTTGCTCTAACAATAATTTGAATAAAATATCTGTAGATTATCTTAGGTTTTTAAATATTTTTTTTATTAAATCTTTATTATTCAGATTATTACATTGGTTTCTCTTTTTTCCCCTCCATAGTGCCCCTCCACCCAGCTCCCACCCCTCCCTCTGCCCTTAGCTCCCTCCCATTGATCTCATCCATAGGTGTATGATTTTTGTCCAGTCTCTCCCTGTACATCCCTCATCCCTTTCCCCCTGAGAATTATCAGTCCACTCCCTTTCTGTGCTCCTGATTCTATTATATTCACCAGTTTATTCTGTTGATCAAATTTTTAATTCACTTAATTTTTAGATTCACTTGTTGATAGATATGTATTTGTTGTTCATAATTTTTTGGCATTTACCTTTTTCTTCTTCCTCTTCTAAAAGAGTACCTTTCAGCATTTCACACAATACTGGTTTGGAGTTGATGAACTCCTTTAGCTTTTTCTTCTCTGTGAAGCTCTTTATCTGCCTTTCAATTCTGAATGATAGCTTTGCTGGATAGATTATTCTTGGTTGTAGGTTCTTGCTATTCATCACATTGAATATTTCTTGCCACTCCCGTCTGGCCTGCATCGTTTCTGTTGAGAAATCAGCTGACAGTCATATGAGTGTTCCCTTGTAGGTAATAAACTGTTTTTCTCTTGCTGCTTTTAATATTCTCTCTTTGTCTTTTGCTCTTGGTATTTTAATTATGATGTGTCTTGGTGTGGTCCTCTTTGGATTCCTTTTATATGGGGTTCTGTGTGCTTCCTGGACTTATAAGTCTATTTATTTTACCAGATGTGGGAAGTTTTCAGTCATTATTTCTTTAAATAGGTTTTCAGTATCTTGCTCTCTCTCGTCCTCTGGCACCGCCACAATTCTGATGTTGGTACGCTTGAAGCTGTCCCAGAGTCTCCTTACATTATCTTCACATTTTTGGATTCTTTTCTCTTCTTGCTTTTCCAGTTGAGTGTTTTCTGCTTCTTTATATTTCAAATTTTTTACTTGATTCTTGCCTTTCTCTAGTCTGCTGTTAGGTCTCTATAATATTTTTTATTTCAGTCAGTGTATGTTCAATTTCTATTTGGTCCTTTATCATCTTTAGTTGGACCTTTTCCATCTCTAGTTGGCTCTTTTGCATCTCTAGTTGGTCCTTTTTCATCTCCTCTTGGCTCTCGCTAAGTTTATCCAACTTTTGTAGCATATTCTTGAAAAACCTTATAAGCGTGGTTTTGAACTCTATATCCAGTCGTTTTTTTCCCTCCATTTCTTTTGTTTGTGATCCCTTCCCTTGTCTCGGCATTTTCACTATGCCAGGGAAACTTCTGTGTTGGATTCAACCTTATGGTACCAGACGCAAAACCGAAGAAGCCTCTATGGAGCTTGGGATGGGTGGAGTCTCAGGGCTTAAGGGACCACCTTGCCTTCCAGGCCCTGCCCTCCACGTCCCCTGAGTCTCATGTGACTGGATAATCGCTGAAGCGGTCCTTGTGCACACGTGCCCGCAGTGCCTCTAACCGCTGCCTTTCCAAATCAGACCCCCTTGGCCTACAAGAACAGCATTTACCTGGGGACGAGTCTAGGTCCCCAGGGTTTCACCCGAAACAGGGGCCCAGTGGACTGAGAAGTGGCACAGTTGGGAGGGTCTGTCTCCCGCCCACTCGCGAAAGCCAGCGGCACAATCAGCAATCTGTCCTCCACGCAGCACTGAGCGTGTGCGCGACCAGACTTGATCTTTTGCGACTCCCCTAAATTTCCGTGCACCTCTCCCTTTTCACAGTCCAAACTCCCCCCGTATGAGTTTCGGCTGGATCTGGGGTTCAGTGTCATAAGATAAGGGGTTCAATGTCGTTGGGAGTCTCCGTTTCCCTCCCGCCAGAGAAAGCCAGCCAGGTTCTCCGGCACCTGCTCTCTCCATGCGCACGTCTCCATACCTCAGCTTTTTGCAGCTCCTCTGGGTCTCTGTGAGCCCCTCTCTTTCTTTCTAGCTGTAGAACTTACACTCGGCCAGCTTTCCTGTGGTTCTGGATGATGTCTGTTCTGTCTTTTAGTTGTAGTTTTGAAATTGTTGTGCGAGGCAGCAGTGTAGGTGTTTACCTATGCCGCCATCTTGGATTCTTTCAGGTTTTTAAAATTTAGACAATTATATATGTACTATATATATACATACATACACACATATATATATAGATATATAGATATATATTATACACACAGAAACATATATATATATATATCCAACAATGATAGTTTTTCCCTGTTGTAGATTTTGTATTTTTTTTTAATATTTTTTATTGATTTTTTTTTACAGAGAAGAAGGGAGAGGAATAGAGAATTAGAAACATTGATGAGAGAGGAACATTGATCAGCTGCCTCCTGCATGCCCCCTACTGGGGATGTGCCTGCAACCAAGGTACATGCCCCTGACGGAACTGAACCTGGAACCTCTCAGTCCGCAGACCAATGTTCAATCCACTGAGCCAAATCATTTCAGCAGGTTTTGTATCTTTTTTGACTGCACCTCCAGTACATAGTTGGGTGAAGAAGTAAAAATACCTTATTTTTTATTTTAAAGAGAATGCATCACTAGCTGTGTCTAAATGCCATTTATCAGTCTGAAGAAATTATCTTCTCTTAGTTTGCTTAAGGTTTATGTTATGAATGGTTTTGGGGTTTTATTAAATGATTTTTCTTTAATTCTTATATTGATATGAATCCTTCTTTGATAAATTAAATTTGAAAATTGTAAGATTTTGTAATTGCAAGTCATTCCAACATTTTTGGTCATTATGTATATTATATACATTCCTGATTTTGTTAATAATTTCTTTACAATATTTACATCTATGTTAATAAATAAGATTGGCCTGTCCTTTTTTATTTTTATTGTTCTTTTCTGGTATGAAGGTCAGAAAAGTCTTGTAAAGAATATTGGGGGTGCTTCCTATTTTAATTGTGAATCTCTATTTTGGTTTCCTATCTATAATAGTAAAAGCATAATATGCTAATTAGTCTGGACAGCTGAACGACCTTCCGGATGTCATTCCAGACATCCTTCTGGACAAAGCCACCATGGCAGAGGCCAAGGCAGAGGTGGTTAAGGGCTATCAGGCAGGCAGGCTAGTGGTTAGGGGCAATCAGGCAGGCAGGAAGAGGCGATTAGAGGTGAACAGGCAGACTGGTGATTAGGCAGGTGGGCAATCAAGCAGGCAGGCAGAGGTGGTTAGGGGTGATCAGGCAGGCAGGCGAGCAGTTAGGGGTGAGAGTGATTAGGAGTCTACGAGATTGGGCCTAATCCAGCAGTTGGACATCCCCCGAGTGGTCCTGGATTGCAATAGGGTGAAGGCTGGGCTGAGGAACCAACCCCCTCGGTGCACAAATATTGTGCACTGAGCCTCTAGTTTAATATAAATTTCAGTTTATATGAGATAATGATGCTCTGTTCTTTGAATAATTTGATATAATTTATTTGTTAAATAGGGTAGTTTAAACTATTGAACTCAGTAATAATAGTGGGCATCAGTTTTGACATCTAATAGTTTTCTTTCATCTAAATTCACTTTTTTTTTTTTTATGTTCTATTTGTGGTCATGTCTTCTTACCACTTCTCCTAATGCTTATTTATACTCTCTCTCTCTCTCTCTCTCTTTTTTCTTGATCAATATATTACCTGAGGGCTGTGTATTTTACTAGTGGTTTCAAAGAACCAGCTTTTGGCTTTATTGAACCTCTCTCATAGCTTTTAAAAAATATTTTTTGTGTGGATTTTTGATGTTATCTTTTATTCTCTCTATTTTCATTTTGAGGTTTTGTGTTGGATATTTGATACATTGGTTTTCAGTCTTTTTAGTTCTTTTAATATGAGCCCTTAAGGTAATAAATTTCCCTCTAAGAACCACTGTAGTTTCTTCCCCTGAGTTTTGCAATTTAGTAGTTTTATTATCATTTAGTTCTGAATACTTTTTTGAGTTACATTATTATTTCTTCTTTGAGCCATGTGCTATTAAGAAATATATCTAACATTTTTAATTGGATTGTCTTGTCATTCTTTTCTAATTTATTGTATTGTGGCTAGTGAATGTAGATTATATATAATTGATTCTTTGATGTTTGTTGAGATTTGCATTATTGCTTTGTTAATACTTGTAATCAATACTTTTTAACAATATATTTGTCTAGTATGTACTCAGTATTTGAAGCTATGTTTCTAGGTATACATAAATTTAAAATTTGTGCATTTTTCTGGTAAATTGTTCCTTTCCTCATTATATATTAAATATCTTTATTACTCATTTCTTCACTCAACAAGAATTTTTGAGCATAGTTCTATGCCAGACACTGTTCTAGGTATGTATTGTATGTATCAGGAAGCTAATAATACTTCTTATTTTAACATTTATTTTGTATACTGTTAATATCAGCTTTCTTTTGGTTATTTTTTCTGGTATATCTGTTTTATTCCTTAGCTTTTTTAACATTTTAAATTTTGACATAATTTCAGAAAATGTTGCAATAATGCTATAATAATAATAATTACCAGTAACTGTTATTCAGATTTTTTAAATGATAGCATTTTAGTACATTTGCTTTATACTCTCTCTTGATCATTCTCTCTATTCTTCCTTTTCCTTTATATCTACCAGTCTCTGTTTCTCTATTTTTTTCTGAACCACTTAGGAGTAAGTTGCAGGCATTATGCATCCTTATCTTAACATACTTCAGTGTGTATTTTCTAAAATCAAGGATATTTCCTATGTAACCACATTACAGTGATGAAAACCAGGAAATTAACATTTTATGATACTACTAGAGGCCCAGTGCACAACATTCCCTAGACCTGGCAGGCAATGAGGGCCAATCTGTGGGGTTACCGGCAGGGTTATCAGGCCCCTCACCTCCCCACTAGCATCTACCTTGGCCAGCCTTGTCCCCTGGTCCCTCCGCTGGATACCTCCCTCTGTGGGGCAACTGGTGGGGCAATTGGGGGACCCCACTGGCACCCACCTCAGCTGGCGTGAGACCAGCAGGCTGGGGGAAGCTCCTTATTTGAGCATCTGCCCCCTGGTTGTCAGTGTGCATCATAGTGACTGGTTGTTCCACTGGTCATCCCACTGTTCAGTTAATTTGCATATTAGGCTTTTTTATTATATAGAATTACATAACCTATATAGACCATTCAGATTTTCCCAATTATCTCAGTAGTGTCTGTCTATTAAAGCAAAAGAAAATCCAAGATTGCATTTAGTTATGCCTCCCTATTCTTTTTTAATCTGGAAGTGTACCTGAGTCTTTCTTTGTATTTCACGACATGGGCATTTTTTATAATTTTTTTTTCTTTTATTAGCTTTTAATTTTTTAAAGAAGTTTTAGGTTCACTGTAAAACCTCCAAGGCACAAACATTTCCAAATTTTTTGAAGACTATTAGTTTATTATTTAGCAGTATCTCCCTCAATTTTGGCTTGTCTAGTGATGTTTCCTCATGATTAGATTCAGATTATATACTTTTGGTAGGAATATCAACAGAAGTAATGATGAGTTCTCAGTGTGTCATAATAAATTCTTTAACTCTCAACCTTTTTTCTTACAAAGAATGCACAGCTTCTTTTTTAAATCAAGGTAACATTGATTAAAATGTTATATAAATTTCAGGTGTACAACATTATAATATAATATCTGTATATTGTATAATTCATGCTTACCACCAAAAATCTAGTTTCCTTTCATCACCATATATTTGACCCCCTTTATTCATTTTGCCCTCTCCTTCTACTCTTCCCCTCGGGTCACCATCAAGCTGTTGTCTGTATCTTTAAATTTATATTTGTTTTATTTATTCATTTGTCACATTTTTGTTTTATATATTCCACATGCAAGTAAAATCATGTTTTTTATCTTTTTCCATCTGTCTTATTTTACTTAGTGTAGTAGTACCCTCAAGATCCACAAATATTATTGCAAATGGCAATATTTCATCTTTTTTTACAGCTGAGTAGCCTTTGGCAAGAAAAATAAATAAAAGGCATCCAGATTAGGAAGGAAGAAGTAACAATAATAACCTTAAATGTAGCCAAGACCGGTTTGGCTCAGTGGATAGAAGCGTGGGCTTGCGGACTGAAAGGTCCCAGGTTCGATTCCGCTTGGGGGCATGTACCTTGCTTGTGGGCACATCTTCACTGTGGAGCATGCAGGAGGCGGCTGATCAATGTCTCTCTCTCTCTCATCAATGTTTCTGACTTTCTATCGCTCTCCCTTCCTCTCTGTAAAAAATCAATAAAATATATTTAAAAAAATAACCTTAAATGTAAATAGATAAAATATTCCAATCAAAAGCTATAGGATAGCTTGAATGTATAAGAAAACATGACCCATATATATGCTGCCTACAAGAGACCCACCAAAGAACAAGAGATTAATAGAGGATGAAAGTGAAGGGATGGAAATATTTTACCATGCAAATGGAAATGAAAAATAACAACAACAACAAAATAGGGGTAGCAATACTCATATCTGAACAAATAGATGTTAAAATGAATGCCATAACGAGCCTATGAAGGCCACTTCATAATACCAGAGGTATTGATAAATATGCATTTACCCAACATAGGAGCACCTAAGTATATAACACAAATTCTGGAGGACCTTAATGGAGAGATCAACAGCAATACAATCATAGTAGGGGACTTTAACACCCCACTAACATCCCTGGATAGACCTTCCAGACAAAAAGAAAAATAAGAAGGAAACAGGAACCCTATATGACACACTAGATCAGATGGATTTAATTGAAAGTTACAGAACATTTCATCCCAAAGCTGCAGAACATACATACTTCTCAAATGCACATGGGACATTCTCAAAGATAGACCACATGTTAGGACACAAAACAAGTTCAAGATTATTGAAATCATATCAAGCATCTTCTTGGATCACAAATGGCATGAAATTAGAAATCAACTGTAATAAAAGATTTCAAAACCATTCAAACATACTGAGGCTAAATAGCATGTTATTAAACAATGAATGGGTTCAAAGCCACTGTTCTCAAAACTGCTCGATACTGGCACAAGTACAGACATATAGACCAATGGAACAGAACAGAGAACCCAGAAATCAACCCAAGCCACTATATGCAGTTAATATTTGACAAAGGAGGGAAGGGGATACAACAGAGTCAAGACAGTCTCTTTAAGAAATGGGATTGGAAAAATTGGACAGATACGTGCAAAAAAATGAAAATAGGTCACCAACTTACATGAAACACAAAGATAAACTCAAAATGGATAAAAGACTTAAAGGTAAGATGGGAAACCATAAAAATCTTAGAAGAAGCCATAGGCAGCAGAATATCAGACACACTGGCCAGATTATTATAATCTCTGTATGTGTGATAATCTGGCCACTCAGTGTATATCCTATATAATAAAAGACTAATATGCAAATTGTCCCCTCGACCAGGAGTTCAACCAGCAGACAGGCTGGCCAACTGCCCATGTCCCCTCCCTCTGGCCAGGCTGGCTGAACCCACCCATGCACGAATTCACGCACCAGATCTCTAACACGTGCACACACACACGCACACGCACACACACACACACTGAGTGGCCAAATTATTATACATTCAGAGATCATAATAATCTGGCCACTCAGTGTATGTTGTAGCAATATCTTTACCGATACAGCTCAGGGCAATGGAAACTAAGGAAAAAATAAACAATTGGGACTACATCAAAATAAAAAACTTCTGACCAGCAAAACAAACCATCAACAAAACAATAAGAAAGCACATTGCATGGGAGAACATATTTGCCAATGTTATCTCCAATAAGGGTTTAATCTCCAAAACTTATAGGGAACTCATACAACTTAACAAAAGGAGGATAAACAATCCAATCAAAAAATGGGCAAAGGACCTAAATGGACACTTTTTAAAAGTGGACATACAGAAGGCCAAGAGACATATGAAAATATGGTCAAAGTCACTAATCCATCTGAGAGATGCAAATCAAAACAACAATGAGATACCATCTCACACTTGTCAGAATGGCTATCAACAAATCAACAAATGACAAGTACTGGCCAGTATGTGGAGAAAAAGGAACCCTCATGCACTGCTGGTGGGAATGCAGACTGGTAAAGCCACTATGGAAAACAGTATGGAGCTTCCTCAAAAAATTAAAATGAAATTCCCATTTGACCCAGTGAAACACCAGTTGGAAAGAATATATGTGCCCCTATGTTCATAGCAGCACAATTTACAATATCTAAGATTTGGAAACAGCCTAAGTGCCCATCAGCAGACGAGTGGATTAGAAAACTGTGGTACATCTACACAATGGGATATTATAGTGTAAAAAGAGAAAGAACTCTTATCATTTGCAATAGTATGAGTGGACCAGAAGAGCATTATGCAACCAAGATACATGCCCTTGATTGGAATCGAACCTGAGACCTTTCAGTCTGCAGGCCCACGTTCTCTCCGCTGAGCCAAAGCAGTTGGGGTGAGAGGTCAATTTTTTGGCAGTTGTACATTTGCTTTCTGAAATTTCTACTGACTCTTGCTCATATTAACATTTTTCTCCCCATAGATTAGTAGCTTGGGATAATCAGAATGTTATTAAAGCCTGAGTTGAGTTTGTGTCTTTCAACAAGTTTTGCCAAGAGTGATAGGGGCATGAATGCTAAGGACCATTTTTTATGAGGCATCTTGTTAGATCATGCATGTGATGTAAATTTGAACTACAAATTCAAGTGAGGAAAAACCTATGATTATGAAATTGAGGATTTTTTTCTTTTTCCTCATAGCTATTAAATCTATTTCTCCTAGATTATAAAGACTAGAAATCTTTGTAGTCAGAATTTCAATGGCTGTTATCAGTATAATTTCCAGTTCCCTTTTATTTTCTTTGTATGAGAGGATTACAAAGTGCTTAGAAGAAAAGCAGACTTAAAGAGTAACTTGCAGCTAGATTGACTGATATTTATTGCCATGTAATGGATAGTAAACAAATATAAAAAACAGATATGCATATTAATGCCTTTGGGTAACAGACCAAATAATGGGCTTTTCTTTTTTTATTTAATATATCTTTATTGTTCAGATTATTACAGTTGTTCCTCTTTTCCCTCCCCTAAATCCCCTTCACCGGGATACCACTCCTCCCTCTACTTTTACCTCCTCCCCATTGTCCTCATCCATAGGTGTATGATTTTTGTCCAGTCTCTCCCTGCACTCCCCTTAACCCTTACCCTAAGAATTGTCAGTCCACTCCCTTTCTATGCCCCTGATTCTATTATATTCACCAGTTCATTCTGTTCATCAGACCATTTGTTATGGTTTGTCTCTGCTAGGTCACAAGCCCACCTCCTTCTGTGCCCAGGCCTCATTGTCCCTCTGACAAACAGCAAGGATCTCTTAGCTCTGAGAGAAACCTCTGAGCTGCCTCAGCAGGAAGTAGCTAGAAGAGCCCACTAACATCCATTTTCCCTAAAAGAATTCAGAGCCGGGATCCTTGAGGTAATATATTAAGCAGTTAGACAGATATGAGCAGAACAAGGATGATGGGCCAACTAGCATTACCAGATATAATTAAGTCTTTCCATCTCTACCTATATGAGACAAGGGGACTCCCCAGAAGCAAGAGGGAACAAGGCTGCAGATGAAGCAGCTCAGGAGGCAGCCCTAAAACCAGTGGGGCCTTCATAGATTCTAGTGACTCTTCCAACCCTGACCATTATTCATAGTAGTGAAAAAGGGGGAAACCACCTCACCAGCTTACATGGAAATCCAATCTAGAAAAGCTAAATGAATAACCAATCTTAAGTACTTACAGGCTTTACAGTCCACCCAGAAAGCAGTCCAGAAGCATGTCCAAGGTACTCTGCCTATACCAACTTCTGATCTGGTCCATCCTTCCACCCTGGTGACTCTTGTTTGGGTAAAGAAATTTTCCACCCCAGGGCTGACCCCTACCTGGAAAGGACCACCCCCACAGCATTCAAGGTCAATGGGATCCCGATGTGGTTTCATCATATCTGGCTTAAGACAATAGAGAGCCAGGACTCTTCAGACTCTCTAGATTAGTCCTGGCCCTCGTTTTGGGCACTTATCATATAAATAGGCCCACTGACTTTATTCAGCAGAGAATTAATTCTGTCAAGCTTATAGTCCCCATGGGTCAATATAACTCCCTTGCCAACAATGACCCAAAAGACTCAATGATTTGACTCCTATACAGTGGTACCTCGAGATACGAGTTTAATTTGTTCCGTAATCTTGAGGCGTGGGAAACTATGAGACGCTCGAGTCTCGGTAAACTTGTGGGTCGTGTGCAGCCAGCCGATTCGTGTGATTACTCCTACCTCAAATGTTGCTCGTATTTCAAACAAAAATCACTTGCTCGACGGCTCATATCTCAAAAATCTCGTATGTTAGGGCACTCATATCTCGAGGTACCACTGTACATTAAACCAGTGGGGAATGAAGCATCCATCTTATATAAAAATTCATGTTTGAAATTTTAACCCTGCTATTTTGGCTTCTGTAAACGCTTGCTTGCTTAAATAATAAGGAAAATAAGTCTACTCCCATTCCAGAGAGGCTGTGGACTACCCCCAGACAGAGTTGTCAGTGCTGACACCAGGCCAGGCCTTAAGATATGGTCTTATGGCCCCTTCCCAGCACATAGGCTTTTTTTCCCATAAGGCCCAGAAGTCTCATTCCAAATTTGGGAGACAAAAGAGCTAGGTAAAGTATAAATAGAAAAGGTTTCCTCCATTTGGAGAGGCCTAGAATTTGAAAGGCACATTTTTCTCTGACCCTGCCCTTAATAAAATGTAACTTTCTTTCTCTAAGCATGGCTTGGGTTTTTGTTTTGTTTTTTTTTAGTCTTCTGTAACAATACAACTTCTCACCTATAGAGATAACCAAAGTCAGATAACAAATGCTGATGAGGATGTGAAGAAATCAGAAATCTCCCAAACTGGTTGTGCAAATGTGATTAAACATAGATTTAGAATATAGCTCCAAAATTGCACTTATTGGTGTCTATCCAAGAGAAATGAAAACATATGTCTATAAAAACTTGTATCAGCATTATTCATAGTAGTGAAAAAGGGGAAAACCACCCAAATGTCTATCAACTGAAGAAAGGATAAACAAAAGGTGGTAATATTTATACAATGGGATGTTATTTGGCCACAAAAGGAATGAAGTACTGATACATGCTACAAATGAATGAACCTCAAAAACATTATGCTAAAGAAGTCAGTAACAAAAGCCTGCATGTTACATGATATAATTTATATAAAATTCTTGTCCCGACCCGCGGGTTAAGTCAACGAGGACCCTAGAGGGGGAGTGGGGATGAAAGGGACAAGAGACACAAGGAATGGAGACAAGACAAAGTTCTGATCAAGTCTCATTTATTCAGCAGTAGATCGGGGTATTTATGGGGAGAAGGAGTAATGAGGAAGTTATCGAAAATTCCTAGCCCTAAGGTGAAACGCCTGGCTTTCAGGAGATAGGGAAAGAGATAAGGTTTGGGGTAATAGAAACCTAGCCCGAGGTTAGTGCTAATGTGGCTGGAGCTTACTACAAAATGGCTATCAAGCACAACAAGTTTCCCACAGGTCCCCCTTTTCTTTAAACTTTGAAAGACCGAATATCCTTGAGGGGACTGTGCCTGTCTTAGGTCAGGAACTACCATACGGTACCAACCCACCTTACCCATCATTGGAAAGCAGGGCAGCATAAGGCCCAGTTCCTGGCTTAGGCGGTGGTCGGTGTCACGTATAAATTCCAGTTGCCCGTCTCTGGCTAACCAGCCCAGTGCACCAAGGTGGAAAGTTTGCTATTAGAGTAATTCCTCAATTACTCTATTGAATGTCATTGTATTCCTTGAATATTACGAGTAATTACCTCAATTACTCTATTGAATGTTATCGTATTTCTCCTTTTCAAGGAGTTTGCAACTTTCCTTTTTGGCCATCTCAAGTTTATGATAAGGGATCTGTATAGATTGCATCTTAATGGCATCCACTTGTTGCTTAATAAAAGCCATCAATTTATTAAAAAGAAAAGGTCCTAGCGATAGGATTATTAGTAAGCCCAACAGAGGTCCTAATAAGGGAAGGAGGTAGGGTAATATTCCATTTAACGGGATCCACAAGGGGTTGTCAAATAGTTCTCTTCTTCTTATTAGGTCTTCTTGTAGCTTCTTTATCTTATCACGAACAATGCCCGATTTGCATAAAAGCAGCAGCTTTCCTGTAGAGCCAAACAGATCCCTCCCTGTTCTGCTGTCAATAAATCTAATCCTCTTCTATTCTGGAGGACTACCTCCACTAAGGAGTCTATCTGATCTTGAATTTCATAAATAGTACCGGATAAGGCCTGAACATCATCAATCAGCTGATTAGAAAATTTAGTATATGAATGAACGGCAACTCCTAATCCTGCTGTTCCTGCAGCTAAAGCTCCAGAAACTACTAATGCTAATAGAGGAAATATTCTCAGGGCGAGTTTTCGTCCCTGGAGTTATCCTCAACTTCTTGAGTTTGACTGATTTGTTTAACTAAGCGTTCTGGTAGCCACCTTGCAGATTTCATTTCCTTAGAGTAAATGCATACTGATCCTCGGCCCCAGATAAGAACTGGATCTGGGCCATGCCAGGAGTTAGTCAAAGGATCCTTCCATAGTACTGAAGTAAATTGTCTCTGAGTTTCTGTATGCCAAAAGCGAGTGGCTGCTGATTGTCCATTTGCATCCAAATTTAAAAAATTGAGAATAAATAAGGAATGAGATAATATATTTGAAAGCCAAGATATGTATATGGATCTGTTAATTGGACTTTATCAGGGGCGATCTCTAATCCTTTATCTTGTAAAGCATTTTTTAACTCCTTATAACATCTCAAGACCTCACCACCATCCTTCCCAGCTATTAAAATATCATCCATGTAATGAATAATATACATTTCTGGCCAATGATCTCTTACTGCTTGTATTGCAAGAGCAACAAAAGATTGACATAAGGCGGGACTGTTAGCCATACCTTGTGGGAGAACACGCCATTGAAACCTTTTCATGGGTGCTCTAAAATTAATAGCGGGTAGGCTGAAGGCAAAGCGCTTTTGGTCCTCAGGGTGTAGAGGAATGGTAAAAAAGCAATCTTTTAAGTCTATGATTACTTTAAAATGTCCTAAAGGTATAGCAACAGGAGAGGGGAGTCCAGGCTGTAGGGCTCCCATTAGCACCATTGTTTTGTTTACTGCCCTTAAGTCTTGTAACAAACGCCATCTACCTGACTTCTTTTTAATGACAAAGATAGGAGTATTCCAAGGAGAGTTACTGGGGATAATATGGCCAGCTTCAAGCTGCTCCTGTACCAGCTGCTGTGCAGCCAATAGTTTTTCAGATGTTAGAGGCCATTGATCGACCCATACAGGCTCTTCAGATAACCACGTTATTTTTTCTGCATGAGTCACAGGAGTGTCAATGGCCCCTATGGAAAATGGCCTAATCCTGCTCTGTTTGATCTAGGATTGGCTTCTATGGGTTTTAATATTCCTGTGTTGTTCTTTCCTAAACCTTGACCTGGTAGATATCCATTTTTTAACATTTGATTAGTAACGATGTCGTTTGGGCTACACATGATTAGTCCAAGCTGAGACAATAAGTCCCTACCCCAAAGGTTGATTGGTAGTCCAGCTATAACATAGGGTTGTATGGTGCCTTGGTTACCTTCCTGATCTTTCCAAATCAAAAGCTTTGAACTCCTTTCAGGATTTTGACTTTGGCCTATTCCCTTTAAATGGGTCATAGTAGTTTCTAGAGGCCAGCTCGTGGGCCATTCTTCCTTTTCGATAATAGTAACATCTGCACCTGTATCTACTAGGCCTGAAAACTCTTTACCATCTAGCCGTAAAGACATAAGAGGTTTTTGTGCTGATATTATCTCTGCCCAATAAACATCTGATGATCCAAAACCTTTATTACCTCTTTGTTTATTAACTGTCTTATTAGAGGTGAGGATTAGGGGTAGGAGTAGTAATTGAGCAAATCTCTGTCCTGTTACAATAGTATTAATATTTTTTTGGAGAAGATACCATAACCTTAATTTCACCCGAGTAGTCATTATCTATAACCCCAGGAAAGACTTGTAATCCATTAAGTGTAGAACTGCTACGTCCTACTATGAGGCCAAAAGTATCTTTTGGTAAAGGGCCAAAGATCCCAGTGGGAAGGGCTTGAACTCCCATCTTGGGGGTTAATACTGTGTGGGCGGTGGAACTGAGGTCCAGTCCTGCGCTTCCTGTGGTGGCTCTGAGGAGGTCTGAAATGGATTGTTGTTTGCTGGAACAAAGCTGACTGCCCCAAAGATTTGTTTCGGTGTGGGGGCCTGGGGCTGGCTCCTGTTCCCGTTTCCCTGAACCTGAGGTAGAGCGTGACCTTGGGCATCTGTCTTGGATCTACACTCATTAGCCCAGTGTTTCCCTCTTTTGCATCTAGGGCATAGACCTGGAGTTTGAGTTTTGGTGTTTGTATTTTTTCTCCCCTTACATTCTCTAGCAAAATGCCCTGATTCCCCACAGTTAAAACATTTATTCTTATTTTGCTGTGATAAGTATTGTCTAACTGTATATCCTTGCATGGCAGCAGCCATGGCGAGGCCCTGCTGATAAGCGGCTCAGATATCAGAGCAAAGGCTGATGTAGCCTGATAAATCAGTCTTTTTCTTATAGGGCCAAATGGCTGCTTGGCAAGCAGCATTAGCATTTTCAAAGGCCAATTGTTTTACAAATTCCGTACCTGCATCAGCATTACCAAATATTCTGCCAGCTGCAGCAATTAAACATGAACAAAATCTGCAAAAGGCTCCTCTGGCCCCTGGATGGCTCTCTATTTTCAAGTTTTTTCTTTTCAGTTCCTTGGGTCGCCCCTCTTTCTTCCTCAACATCACTATGGAAAGACATGAGGTCCTCACTTGCTTTCTCAATCCTTTTTTCTTTTTGATCTAATTGAAGGATTTTTTTCTCCCTTTTCAATTACATTAGCAACTACAGGATCCCGATGCCTCTGTGATATGACCTCATCGATTAAATTCCAGTATGAAAAGGCAGTTATAGGAACCTTTTCAGGCCCAAATCTTTCATAAAAATCTCTAAGGGCATCTCCAACCCTTTTCCATCTCTTACTATCAATAGTTACTTCAATAGGGAACCAAGGACAAATATCTTGAATATAGTCAAAAGAATCACATCACTGTTTAATTTTAACCTTTACTCCTCGTGCCTTTAAAGCTTTTCTAAGTCCATTAACAAACATCTCATGCTGACTCATTTCTTGATCCATAATCTCATGCTGACTCATTTCTTGACCCATAATCGCTGTCTACTCACCGAGGTGTAGAAAACTCAGCAGGTTCCCGCGTCAACTTATCCTCTATCTTCTGCTTTTTGTGCCGGCTCTCCAGACAGCGTCCCTCACTGGATCCCCCGTTCTCGAGCCACGTTGGGCGCCACTTGTCCTGACCCGCGGGTTAGTCAATGAGAACCCTAGAGGGGGAGTGGGGATGAAAGGGACAAGAGACACAAGGAATGGAGACAAGACAAAGTTCTGATCAAGTCTGGTTTATTCAACAGTAGATGGAGATATTTATGGGGAGAAGGGGAAATGAGGAAGTTAGCGAAAATTCCTAGCCCTAAGGCGAAACGCCTGGCTTTTGGGAGATAGGGAAAGAGATAGGGTTTGGGGTAATGGAAACCTAGCCTGAGGTTAGTGCTAATGTGGCTGGCGCTTACTACAAAATGGCTGTCAAGCACAACAAATTTCCCACATCCATGAGCCTCTCTCTTTCCTTCTAGTTGTAGTATTTCCACTCAGCCAGCTTTCCTGTGGTTTTGGATGATGTCCGTTCTGTCTTTTAGCTGCAGTTTTGAAATAGTTGTGTGAGACAGCAGTTTAGTTATTCATCTATGCCACCATCTTGGTTTCTCCCTAATGTGCTGTTCTTAATTGGCAGTCAAACCTGTTGTGCCCAGAGTTCGGGGTCCCCAATAATCCACCACTAAGGAGCCTTTTCCGATGCAAAAGCAAAGAGTCTTTATTCAAACCCGGGTTTGGCTCTCAGCCTCTTTCTGACGCAGCAGCGAGGCGAGAGAGCGGACCGGGCGGAAACAATGAGTTTTATGGGGTAGGATAATTAGGGGGCTTGGGAAAGTGATGAAGGCTACAGAGATTGGTCACTTGAATTGGGTTCTTTCTGTGGTTAAGCCTAATTAGGACCTTAGCTGTGTCACTGGAGCTTCATTGGTCCATTTGGGTGGGGGTCGGGGTCCCAGCCCTATAGGACAAGATGGAGGAGAGTTCATTTCCTTTCAAACCTTTCTCTACTATCTTCTATTTCAGAACAATTTGGTTCTCAGCCAAGTTGTGCACAGAAAAAATGTCTAGGTTGCGAAACCAAACTTTGGTTTTTGAAGTGATAACTCTTTCATGCTAATACCTCAGCATGACAAAAAGGATCTCTCAGGCCACAAAAAAGAGAATGCTTTTGTTGTTGGGGAAATCAAAGGTTAGCATAATTTTAAAATATAATGAGGCTATCTAGTGCAACTGTTGCTAAGAGTGTGAAAGAAACAATGATCACAGGCAATTGAAGAGGCATAAAAACTCTTGTTGACTTGGATAAATAAAAAGCATTTAGCCAATGCCAGCATTTTGGAGGCAGCAACATATGAACAAACAAAGATGTTGCAGCTGACCTGAAATACACCCCTGGTACAAGTGCTGAAAGTGATTTAAGGCTAGTAGGAGGTGGTTTGGTAAATTTAAGAAAAAAAAGTGTTTATTTATAGATTAAATAGTGCATTAGGCATGTACTGTATATAAGAAATATTTAAATGGAATCATTTGTGGTTCTGAAATTGATTGATTCAATTTACAGTATTTCTAATGGGAAAAAAATCATTCAGTTTTCGAACAAATTGTTTCTCAAACAGCCTATCAGGACAAATTAAATTTGAGAACCAAGGTCCCACTGTACATGATTAGCATCATTGGTATAATGGCTTACACATATTATTCCTCATGTAATATGTGTCTCTGCTACAAGTGATGATTGTAGCAAGTAATCATGTTGGAATTAATTTAATAAACCTTTAAGCAAAAATATCACTTTTCCTTTGTGTTTTTTTCCCAAATTTTTATGTTCTGTTAATAAATATGTTTCCAGATCTCAAAATCAAACCAATCACCTCTATATATTTTTTACTCTGACTTTTTTGTATAACAGAATAAATAACAAGATGAGAGTAACTGTGATTTTATTATAGCCATCTTTGTCCTACAAAGATGCATGCCAACGCCTTTGTCTCTTTGCCTCTTTTCTTCCTTATTTCTCTGCAGGAGGCTGCTCTAAAAATAGCTCCAGAAATAGATGTTATACACATGGTCAGATTGCTGAATCATTTAGTTCTTTTGTGAAGTTTAAGAATGTGGAAAACACTAAGCAGAATAGGACAAAGATATTTATAAAATGGCAAGTTATTATGCTTTTGAAGAATAAAGAATTAAAATCTCAATAATCTTGTAGTTTTATTTAAATCCATTTTAAAATGATTATATTTTTTGAATATATAAAATGGTGTTGAATCTTCAAAAAAGTTTTGAATGTGATTCTCAGAATTGCATTTTGTTAAATATAATAAATTTGAGAGTATGAGCAGATTAATAACAAATGAGCTATAAATATTTTGTATATAAATATTTTATTTTATTATCTTCTCATCTTAGGTATGTTAACATTATTGACTCTTTGCCATAGTTTTTCTGCCTATGTTATTGTTATCTTCAGAAAAGAACTGTTGAGTTTAATGCTTGGCAATGAAATATGGTGATTTTTTTCTCAAAAGTTTTGAGGCTTTTGCTTTTTTACATCTTCTTTCCCTATCATTCCAAAATAAGTAAACATATTGGTAAACAAATTGTTGAATACTGATTCCTCCATAATTGTAATGCTAGGAATTCATTACATAGTATATCTCTGAGTTGCTAGAAAAATTAAGGAAAAGTTATAATTTTCTTTAAAAATGAAATTTAGAACAACAAAAATGAATGTGTAATTATTTTGCTTTTTAAACTGCTGGAAAGACTGTCTATTGAAGTGGTTATATATGTAGTTGAATTCTGATTTTTAGCTTTTCAATTTATTGTTAATATTTTTCATAGCTCCATTAGGTCATGATCATTATTGATTTTGAAAATTTGATAAAGATCTGCTAAAATTTTGTTTTATAAATGAAGATAAATATAAAACATTATAACTTAAATAAAGTTTAAAAACTTTTCTCACAAATTATCACCAGATGTAATTTTATTTTATTTTATTTTTAAAATATATTTTATTGATTTTTCACAGAAAGGAAGGGAGAGAGACAGAGAGCCAGAAACATCGATGAGAGAGAAACATCAATCAGCTGCCTCCTGCACGCCTCTGACTGGGGATGTGCCTGCAACCAAGGTATGTGCTCCTGATCGGAATCGAACCTGGGACCCTTCCGTCCGAAGGCTGATGCTCTATCCACTGGCCAAACCGGTTTTGGCTTATTTTATATTTTAATAGCCAAAAAATATGTCTTGAAAGGTGTCTGTAGTCTCTGGAGGTGGTAGGCTGGAGCTCAAAGACAAAAATTAATTTTTTTTTTAAATGCCTTGATTTAGTAGAATTCCAGGCTACTACTTCTCAGTTTCTTCCAGTTGGATGTTAGCAAACAATGCTAGTGCCTAGCAGTATCTCCAGGTAGATTCCAGGAAAAAATTGGGAGAAGGGATTCCCAAGAATACAGAAAGGGCATTTATTTAGCTTGTGACTCCATACTTCTGGACAGCAGATAGGAAGCAAGCTGCCATTTTCTTTGGAAAATAGAGCCCTGGAGTAAAATAAGCTCTTATTACTAGTCTATCACTCCCCCTCCACCCCATTCCCCTCTCATTTCTGGGAATATCAGAGAGTGAGGTAGCTGGTAGAACTGGTTCAAGAAGTTTGCCAACATGTGGAGCCCATCACCCACTGCGGGGACTTACTGTTTTATGCAGATTTATTTTTTGACCAAGGTTGATAAGCTCTAAAAATTATTAACTCACAGCTATGGAACAGGTTTTTCAGGGTGGGCCTGAGAATGGTAATGTCAAATGAATAGAGAACTGAGTGGGTGATTTGATAACTGCAATTATATTTGTTTTACACTCTTTAGGGCCAAAGGGGTTGAGAGAAGGTTGGAGGACCCCTCTGCTGTTTTAAAAAGCAGGGATCTTATGCTCTCAGCCTCTAGGATAGTATGAAATCCTGTGTCACCTTCCCATCCACTTCCACCCTACCCCTGCAACAATTTCAACTGTATACTTTTTCTTATGTGAATAATTATATTGCAGATTAAGTTTCCTCTTAACTGTCACTCCAGTATGTCATACTTTTCAGAAGGTTTGTGTCTTTTCACTTAATGAGATTAGGTAACTTTGTTTTTATTTATGATTTTAAAAAATTATTTGGGCCCTGGCCAGAATGGCTTAGTTGGTTGGGTGTTGTCCTGTGCACCAAAATATTACTGATTCGATTCCCAGTCAGGATAATGCCTGGGTTGTGGGCTTGATCCCCCATCTAAGGTGTGTAGAAGGTATATGATCAATGTTCTGCTCTCACCTTGATCTTTCTTCTTTCCCATCCTCTCTCTCTAAAAATCAATAAAAATACTTTAAAAATAATTTGGGCCAAAGATTGGTGAATGTAATTACGTGTAAACAGCAGAGGTTTGCTTTTGGATACTATGCCTTAATGTAATGGGGCGACCCGAGACAGACGGCCACCAGATAGCCAATTAGAAAATTTAGGAAGCCTTTATTATGAACTCGAGTCCGGGCTCACGGTTCCACTGACACAGCAGGGAAGCACGAGAGCCCTGAACCTCTGCAGCAAGTGCCTTTTATCCTCAGCGCAGGAGGACTTCGCGAATTTTAATTGGCTAAGCATTACTAAATTTCATATACTGACTCTTTGTCTAAGCTTTTTGGTTATGCGAGTAAGCGGTCTAGATAGCGGTTGTCCTTGAAGGAGTTGTTTGTCAGACTTCATGGCTTCTCAAGGCCAGGTGTGCCTTCAAGCACCTAGTGTTCTGTTCCATGTCACAGGATGTTTAGCTGGGAAACCCCCGTTCCTTCTTTCCCCCAGGCTTGAGGTCACCCTGACCCTGAGTCATTCTTTGTGGGGAAACGCAGTCTGGTCCTTGCCCCTCCACATTAACAGAAAAAGGTAAAGTTCCAACTACAAGAACCTCTGATTCTAAGCTTAGAATGGAAATTGCCCTTATGGTGCCCTTCAGTGACACTATGATCTGCATTTAGTTTTATGGAGGAATTGTTTGTGTTGTGTTCATTTGTAACTGAGTGGTATATTTCCAAAGGTTTGAGAATAGTGAGGTAAATTGCTTTGAAATTCTAGTACTATTTGGAAAGAGAATTGCATAAATTCAAAATTTAAAGTATTAGAATGGCTTCCTTTTAAAAATGAATTTTAACAAATGTTTGATCATACTAATGTTGTGCTACATTCAAATGCTGAAGAAGCATTTGGCTTCTTTCCCAAAAGCATGCTTAAAGAGGCTAGCAGCAGCATCTCTCTGTTCTCTCCAGTGCTTTACTTTGTGAGTGGTGGTGCAGCTTGTTCTGCGGATGTACTAAAACCCTCCCCTTTAATCTGCAGTGGAGAAGAATGGAGCTCAATGTCCAGGAGAAATCTATGGTCTAGTAAGGTTGCAGTGAATAGAATTGACTATTTCAACAACTGAGCAAGAAGACATTTATAGTATTTCTTTTGCTTTCAGCTGATAAATTTTTGCTTTCTGTTTCCTTCTAGAGAGATGTGGATAATTTGCCCTGCCTCCAACGTCTGTTTCTCAGCTTCAACAATATATCTAAGTAAGTGGAAACTCCCAATTTGTCATTTACTGATAACTTGATTTTGTGGTTTGTAGTGTTTTAAATTAAGATTGTAAGTACCTTGGAGAATTTTTTGACATGTGAGATTTTAAATCGGGAAATGATAGGGCCATCGGTGACAAAGTTCTTTGTAGAAAAACAAAGCTCTGTTGTGTATCAGTGCCTCTCATACTAAAATAATGAAATTTATGTAACATGCTTTTTATTCCTTTATACTTTAGGTTGTTCTCTTGTAAAATGTAGAAATTTCAAAATACATTTTGCTGTCTTTTGTTTGACATTAATTGCACTGATCAGTTAAATTAGAATTTCTTTCATAAATTACCTACTAAGCAGTTTTTATATAGCTGGCTATATTTGTCAGAGACATTTGCTAATTAGGCCATAATTTCTAACTTAGTATCTCTATTTAGAATGAATGCTGCCAAGAGACTATATTTATGAATTATATATATATGAATGTATAAGTTTTGCTTTACAAAGATTTGAAGCACATTATTCTTTATATTGTGATAAAGTTTCAGTATCAGTGTATCAGTGTGGGAGATTTCAGAACTGGAGCTGAAACAAACAGACTTTTCAGTGAGAAGGGACCTTTATTTTTTCTCGAATTCTTTTCTTCTTCCCCCTAGCCACTTAGTTTGAACTGGGTTTTATAACTAACTACTCCTAAATTCTTTAGTTTTACTTCCCCTGTTCTTTGAACCTGCTTTTATAAGATGGTAAGAAATAAGTATAAAAGAGCCAAAACCGGTTTGGCTCAGTGGATAGAGTGTCAGCCTGCAGACTGTAAGGTCCCAGGTTCGATTCCGGTCAAGGGCATGTACTTTGGTTGCAGGCACATCCCCAGTAGGGGGCGTGCAGGAGGCAGCTGATTGATGTTTCTAGCTCTCTATTCCTCTCCCTTCTTCTCTAAAAAAATCAATAAAATATACATTTTTATTTTTTTAATATATTTTGTTGATTTTTTACAGAGAAGAAAGGGAGAGGGATAGAGTTAGAAACATCAATGAGAGAGAGATATCGATCAGCTGCCTCTTGCACGCCCCCTACTGGGGATGTGCCCACAACCAAGGTACATGCCCTTGATCGGAATCGAACCTGGGACCCTCCAGTCCGCAGACCAACGCTGTATCCACTGAGCCAAACCGGTTTTGGCAAAATATATTTTTTAAAAAAAGAAAAGAAATAAGTATAAAAGAGTTTAGAGTACATCTCTTCCTGGCCTCTAGGCCTATGCTTCTGATTATTAAAAACTAGTTTGGTTTGTGCGTTTTCTATTTGCATTTTTTCCTCCTCCATCAGACTTGTATTACCTGTATCCCTGTGCTATAACTGTAAACATTAGAGATTAAATCCAGAGGGTGAACTTTACAAATAAGCATTGTTTCAAAGAAGATACCTTGAATCCCTTTTTTATTTTCTATGGAAAAAGCATTAACGTTTCCTGGAAGACTTTTTACCTTTTTGTTTGTTTGTTTGTTTGTTTGTTTGTTTGTTTTCGGTTTGTGTTGAATGCTCTTCCATCTGCCTTTCTATCTTGTTGAGGAGGTAAGATTTATTTTTCAAATGGCAGTGCAAGGGACACTCAACTTTCTTTAGGGAATTTCTACCTAAAATCATTAACATCTGTTTTGAGAGGATAGTTCCTTATTCTCACAATATGTTGTTTCTCTTGTATCACAGTATTAACTGTTAAAGGTGCTGCAGACCCCTAGAGTCCCCCAGCCTGTGGTGGAACTCAGTACTATGCTTCTTGTACTGTTTGTGGGAATAATTTAAAGAGATATATAAATTTGAGTATAGGGATTATGCTATTCCCAGATCCCTAGGACATCTAAACTTCTGAACTCCTGATGCACCCCAGAACCAGCTCAGACTGGTCCTATCCTGTTTCTAGCAAGACCTGTAGCAACACTTGTGAACACCATTCATGAGTAATACTTGTGCACTCTTAACTGCTACCCCATGGAAACAAAGGATCAAACAGGACCAGATCCTAGAATCCCTTTCATAAGTCATAAGTGAAAAGTCCATTTTCCAGGAAGATCCAGTGCTGAAAACCCTTAATCCTGCCCCAGACCCTTGATGGGGAAGACAGATTTGAATCTTGCCTCCTCTTGTTATTCCACTTGCAAAACAAAAAGCCTTTTCTTTTCTCAAAAGCCAGTGCCATAGTATTGGCTTCTATGTGAATCTGATAACAAGTCTTTGCTCAATGACACTGGGTCTGTAGGGAGTTGGTTTTAATTGTATTTAGGGAGGTTTTTCCCCCAACCTGTAAAAGAGTTTCACTCACCCAGCAAAATAAGGATATGCTTAATGGGATGAATATAATTTCCTTTGAAAAGCACAATTATGCAAGAAATAGAGATAAAAAGAGTCAACAATTTCAGGACTTTCATTTTCTTTCTTTTGCTTTTTCTGTGTTTTTACATGGGCTTAGCCCTTCACCTTTGCCCTCTGCTGCTTCCAGCTCATTTGTTTCTGGGGCTGAGTACATTTTCTGCTCTGTTCCTATTGATGCTCATGGTTCAAGAAATGGTGTAGAGAATATAGTGAGTCTGAATGGGGTGAAAATTGTAGTTCAAGCCTTGAAAACATTTCTGTGAACTTTACTCAGGACACAAATATCTCAGATAGCTGAGGCATCAGATGATTTTTAGTCATACTTGTAGTATCTTTTCAGGGCCCAAGTACCCTCCTATAGCCCTGGAATAATAGACTTGGTTGATTTTACAGTTCAGTGGCCCAGAGGAACAGGGGTCAAGAGGAACAGAAACAGCACTGTAAAGTTGCAAGTTGATAACTTTTAGGACTCCTGAAAAACTCTCAAGATAGTTTTTCACAAATGAAAATATCCAACTATGTATCCATTTTGGGGAGACCAAAAAAAAAAATGCATTGATTGTTATGTAGTAGGTTGTCTAGGTTTTAACCATTTATTGGATTCTTAAAGGTTCAATAAATTTGCATAAATTATCAGATAATAATAATTACCATTGTGGTAGAAATTCCAAAATATGATGTTATCTTATTGAACTCAGAGAGCTACAATAATAGACTGAATAGAACCTTATATTTAATGGTGAGTTTGGTGGACAGAACACTTTTTGTATATTTTCCTGCAGATATTAGAACAGTTTATTTAGTTCAATGGGTAGTCATGCCAGATATAGAGAATGAATACTCAAGTCTATGTATCTGAATAGATTCAGTATTTCTAGATAAGTTATCCCTCAGAACATGAGGAAGACAAAGACATGAATGGATAATTATAATTCAGTTGGTTAGACTTAGTTGTGGCAATATTAGTAAATGTAAATCAGCCTGGAAGTGAAGGAAGCCTTCCCGGAGGTAGATGGTGCCTGCACTGAACTCTTAAGTGCAGAGTAGACATAGTAAAGGGTACTGGGACATTAAAGGCACAGGACATACTTCGGCAAAGTGGATGCAGAAGTCTCAAGGTAGATTCACTAGGTCTACTCTCTGGGGAACTGCAGTGAGATCCTTACCCTCCCTTTCTCTACTTCCCTCCCAAACCATAATAATCCTGAGCCTTCCTCCGGCTCATAGAGTGCTGAAGGGGCCTGCCAAAGTACATTTTTTGATGATTATCTTAAGAGAAATATCCTGTGGTTAATTAAAGGAATCACTTAAATTCCATTATTCATCTCTTCTTCTGGGGTGCTGTATGGGTGATTCATTTTGTTCTTCTTGGCTCTTATGTTTGTAATTTCCAAGTAATTATTATATATTTTTTTCTAGTGGTTCTTATTTTATGAATGGGGTAAAGTTTTCTTTGATTTCTAGAATTTTCTTTTTTTCTGGAGCTAATACCTGTATTTGTTCTCTAAATAAAAGAAACAAAAATATTCTTTCTTCCTTTGTTTCTTTATTGCCATGATTATTGCATGGTAGTTTATATTTATGAGAGGCTAGATGGAGTTGTTTTTTTTTCGTTTTTTTTTCTCAACATGAGTTAAAGTGAGAGGCAGGGGTTGGCTATAAGGGGTAAATGGGAGAAAAAAAGGGGACATATGTAATACTTTCAAAATAAAGATTAAAAAAATAAAGATCCAGTTGTTTCTAAACATAAAAAAAATCACTGTGAATGAAAATTTTGAGTACAGGATTTCTGTCTGCAGGGGATATAGGCTAGGGAGAAGGGGGGATGTGATGTTTATCCAGTGAGATTTCTCTTAGAATATGCACAAAAAACTTGCCTTCTGGGAATGCAGGTGCTTTTTTCATCTCTGCCACCAGAACTTAACCAGATCACTGCCCTCTCTCCATTTTGGAGACAGTTCAGTAGTTAGCTGCTCTGAGAGTGAGAGACTAGCAGATTGTCACCAAACCCTTCAATAATTACTGGACAGGTGACTCATCTGCTGCCAACACTTGCTGCCTCTGATTTAGGGTATATTCTGAGGCCTTGCCGGCAACACTTACCAGTTTACAATGTAATCATCCTGTTCATTTAAGGCTCTTTAGCAATTTTGGATTTTACTGATTCCATCTGTTTTATATCTTCCAGAAATTCCTTACTGTTCTGGTCTGCATTCTAGTTCCTGAACAGCGCAGACATACTCCTCTGCCCTTTTCAAGTTCACAGTCTAGTACTGCTATGAAAGAGAGAGAGAGGGTGGAGAGAGGTTAAAGCATGTTATCAGGCAGGCTTCCTCATAACTGACCTTCCTTTGAGTGATTTCCCCACATAGGCTGCATATAAAGATATCCTTGTGGGCTTTGAAGATACATAGTGTTGTGGGGCGACCCGCGAATGACGACCATTAGACAGTCCAATTTGAAATTTGGGAAGCCTTTATTTCAAACTGTAGTCCGGGCTCACGTCTCAACTGACACAGCAGCGAGCAATGAGAGCCCAAACCCTGGTAGCAAGCACCTTTTATCCCCAACACAGGGGGACTTGGCAGTCTGTGATTGGACAAACTTCTAACAAAGAGTCAGTTTTATTACATGCAGCTGTAGAAATTTCAGTTACACTATAGGTTAAAAAGCAAAAAACAAGCAAAAGAACAAGCCAAGAAAACAAGCCAAAAAACAAGGGTAGGTACTTAACTTTAGCTCGAAGCATTTCCTGTTTGTACAGCCTTGCAGTTACCTCAAGCAGGATGCACCTAGGGAGTTTTTTTTGCAACAGAGCTACTTTGAACAAAAACAAGGGTGGGAGTCATGTTTGGCTAAAGCGAATCAAGCTACATCCGCCTGCTGTGAGTCACCTGTGAGGACCCAGCTTTTCGAGCTAGGGTCTGTCTTGGCAGAGTTCTTATGCCAGAACAATAGTAGTCCCTGGGTGATCTGCTCTAGCAGATTCGTAGTGGGGTCAGGTATTTTTTTTTGGATAATTCTAATGGGCAATTTAGTGGTGGATTTGGTAACCATTGAGTTACGATACCCCCAAATGAGAATATTTGTTAATTTAGAGAACACTGTTTTATGTATAATTTTCCTCCAAAAGGAAAAGCTTTCTAAACACAAATTTTGTCACAGACCAATATATGCTACCTTTTGGAGGTAATTTATGCTGTAGAGCCAAACCTGGGGTGTTTCGTCAATTTCATCTCTTCCACTGAGATAGTTGCAAAGTTACAAGGTTAGGTTGTAATTTCTTTTCTTCAATCTCTCTTTTCTTTCATTCTACAAATGTAGAAAGTTTTTATAAGCTTAAAAGAAAACACAGAAAGAACAAGGTTTATAATTATACTACCTTGATTGCCTAAAAGGGCATGGTTGCTATGGCCTCTAGAACTAAGGGGAATTCAATATCTTTGGGAAAGGAGTCAGACACTAGTCAAGGTCAAATATCAGCTCAGATCTCGTGTATTCTTTTTTTTTTTTTCATTGTGGTAAAATCTACATAAATGTACCATCCTAACCATTGTTAAGATAAAGACATTCACATTGTTGTACAGCCAATTTCTAGAACTCATTATATCTTGCAAACTGAAACTATGCCCATTAAACAACAACTCTCCATTTCTCCCTCCCCAAGCCTTTGGCAACTACCAGTCTACTTTCTCTTTTTATGAGTTTGACTACTCTTGCTATCTCATCTAATAGAACTATACAGTATTTGTCTTTTTGTGACAGACTCATTTCACTTAGCATAATGTCCTCAGAGTTCATCCATATTGTAATATTTTAAAATGTCCTTTATCTTTTTCTTTCTTTTATTTAATAAATCTTTATTGTTCAGACTTATTACATTTGTTTCTCTTTTTCCTCCCATAGCTCCCCTCCTCCTGGCTCCCACCCATCCCTTTACCCTTACCTTCCCTCCCCCACCCCCGCATTGTCCTCATCCATAGGTGTATGATTTTTGTCCAGTCTCTCCCTGCATCCCCTTCACCCCTTTCTCCCTGAGAATTGTCAGTCCACTCCCTTTCTATGCTCATTCTTGAGGTAGTATGAAAGAGACTAGAAGAGGGAGCTTGCAGAAGGAGCTATGCCTACCTCCCTATCCTTATCACTCTAAACTCCTCTTCCACTGAACTTCCTTAAACATATCATGCTCCCCATTTCCCACTTAGTCTTTGTATCTCCTGTGGCTTCTGGCAGTAACATTTTTATGTCCTCTCTCTGAGTAAACCCTAAGCTTCCTTTAGATTTCAGATGAAATGACACCACGGCTTCTCAAACTTTAATATGCCTAAAAATCATCTGGAGAGCCTTCTTTCTGAGACTCATCTTTTGTGGATTCTAATTCAATAGTTTTAGGTGGGGCTCAGGAATTTATATCTTTAGCATGCAGCTGACTTAAAATACCACTGGTCTGTGCTTTTCAGACTTCAAGTAAAAACTTCTAGAGCAGTGGTTCTCAACCTGTGGGTCGGGACCCCTTTGGGGGTCGAACGACCGTTTCACAGGGGTCACCTAAGACATCCTATATATCAGATATTTACATTACGATTCATTAACAGTAGCAAGATGACGGTTATGAAGTAGCGACAAAAATAATTTTATGGTTGGGGGTCACCACAACACGAGGAACTGTGTTAAAGGGTTGCGGCAGTAGGAAGGTTGAGAACCACTTTTCTAGAGGGATCCTAAAATCAATTTAGTGAATCAGACTAGAAAATTAATAGAAAATATCAGTTTGTCACATACTTAAGGGAAAATATTGTTTCATGAAAAATTTTCTGTTTTAATTATATATGAGTGTATTTATGCATGCATTTGTGTGTTACAATATAAATATATTTCTTGCTGGGGTGTTTCTCAGCATCAAGAAGGGTTTGGGAATCTGGAGAAGGGCTGCGTGTAAATTAATGAAGAGACTAGAAATATAAATTTGGAATACATGGGGGAGCCAGAGGAGATCTAGCTTCAGTAACCAAGTTCCTCTGAATTTCTGGACCCCTAGCTCTTTATTAATACAATTTGCCCTAAGGCAAAGCAGAAATACATATCAAAGGTTAAGGCATGGTATATAGTAGGCATTGTCAGGCTGGGGGAACTTAACTTCTGCTGCTCAGCTGTTTGGCCAGCAGCAGATAATAACATGTAGATTAAAATGCCCTCAGCTGTCTGGCAACAGGCAATAATATATGCATCTTTCTCAGATTTGGGGAAATGCTTTTGGCTATTTCAGCAGGCAATATGATTCAGCTCCACCGAATATAGAAGCCCTTCAACCTTTTGAGGAATTCTTGCATTTATTATGACATGCTGGAATTAGCTTCCAGCAATTTCTCTGTGTGGATTAGGTTTTAAAAGTCTGACAAATACTGTGGGGTCTTGCTACATTCTTTCATAACTTCCTGTATTTCCATTATATTGCAGTGTTCATAGTTTATTGTAATTTCATTTTAAATTGTTCCCCCTGCTAGACTATGAACTTGAAAAGAGGAGAGGTGTATGTCTGCGTTGTTCAATAACTAGCATGTATAAGCTCTCAGTAAAAATATTACTCTTGTATCAACAAAATTTCAAAAAGAATTAAATCCATCAAGTAGAAATATTTTTCTGTGTGGTCTAAGAACTTGTTTTGTGGGTCTCCTGTCAATACTAAATCATTTGGACTATGTTTAATACCTAGACATGTGAGGTTTAAAGGTTTAAACAATTATAATTCTCTTGGCAGTTGTTTTTGGCTTCCAGGTCAATCTGTTGATTTGTCAGTAAGCATCTTGCCCAGAACTTCCAGATGCAAGAAAAATCTATAGAAACAAAACCATTCTGTTAATGTGGTGTGCCCCAGGGTACAGGCAATAAGGACCTGCAGTATCTGCAGGGTATTTAAAAGCAAGCACAAAACTGCCAAATATAAGTTTTCTTTTATTATCTCTATAACTGGAAGTTCTACTAGTAAACAATGTCAGGGATAAAATATTCCTTCTTTCCCTTAGTGAAACAATGCTGCTTTCTCTTTATGGTGTCATTGAAATTTTTAAAGGTTTTCAGTTTGTTATTTTTGAAGAAGGAATGCTATTACAAGTTTTCTAATGACCTCATTTAGTAATTTCATGACTAAAGGTCATTGGACTCCGAGCTTTGGGATTTGACTTTTCCTTCATTACAGGGCAAGATTATCCTCCAGGCTGTTTTCAAAATTTCACTGAAAATGGTTCATAATTTTACCTTTATATTTTTTCCTCAAGCTACACTCTAGCCGGAGGAAAAAGAAGTAACCCTTATGAATTATGTATCCAGAGAAGAACCTATTTCTATTTCAGAAAGTCAGAGAAACTGTAATTGCCCTGCAGTTGTCTATTATAGTACTAGTTGCTATTTTAAGAAAAAAAATTACTTTACTGATCTTCAGAATGTATTGATATTTGTTGGGAATTCAGGTTGTTTCATAAAGTGTTCCTATAGTTGAGATATAGGGCTTTATTATCCTAATTCCCAGGATTGGAAGTGCCACTTCTGTCCTTTTAATTTGAAGGAAATGCATTTTTCTTAGTACTCAAAATTGTGAAAATGCCTTTACTTTTCTTTCCCCTTTGTGGCTTAAGTTACAGATAATCAACAATATGCAAATCTTGTTACTGACAGAATACAATAGAGGAAATCAACAATTGAGAGATTTTTTCCTGACCACCTATTTTTATTTATTTTATTTTATTATTTTATTTATTTTTATTTATTATTTATTTTATTATTTATTTATTTTACTTTATTTATTAGTTTGTTTATTTATTTATTATTTATTTTAGTATTACATATGTGTCCTTATCTCTCCATTGCTCCCCAAACCCCCCACTCAAGCCCTCACCTGCCCTTCCCTGTTGTCTGTGTCCATTAGTTAGGCTTATATGCATGCATAGAAGTACTTTGGTTGATCCCTCCCCCTTATCCCACCCTCTCCTACCTTCATGCTGAGGTTTGACGTTCTAAAAGATGCTTCTCTGCCTCTAAATATGCTTTTGTTAATCAGTTTATGTTGTTCATTATATACAACAAATGAGTAAGATCATGTGATATTTATCTTTCTCTGACTTAGTTCCTTTAGCAAAATGTTCTCTGGTTCCATTCATGCTGTTGTGAATGGAAATAATCCCTTTTTTACAGCACCATAGTATTCCACTGTATAGATATACCACAGTTTTCTAATTCACTTGTCTGCTGATGGGCACTTAGGCTGTTTCCACATCTTTTATATTGTAAAGTGTGCTGCTATGAACAAAGGGATGCATATATTCTTTCTGATTGGGGTTTTTGTTTTCTTGGATATATTGCTAGAAATGGGATTACTGGGTCAAATGGGAGTTCCATTTTAATTCTTTAAAAAGCTCCATACTGTTTTCTAGAGTGGCTGCACCAGTCTGCATTCCCAACAGCAGTGCATGAGGGTTCCTTTTTCTCCGCATCTTTGTTGATTTGATGATAATAGCCATTCTGACAAGTGTGACATGGTACCTCATTGTTTTGATTTGCATCTCTCAGATTATTAGTGACTTTAAGCATGTTTTCTTATGTCTGTTGGCCTTTTGTATGTCCTCTTTGGAAAAGTATCTATTTAGGTACTTTGTCCATTTTTTGATTGGATTGTTTATCTTCCTTTTATTAAGTTGTATAAGTTCCCTGTACATGTTCGAGATTAAACCCTATAACTCAAAAGAGCTAGAAAGAGAGCAACAAGTAAAGGAAAAGGAAGGAAATAATAAAGATCAGAGCAGTGATAAATGACATAGAGACCAAAGAAACAATACAAAAGATCAACAAAACCAAGAGCTGGTTCTTTGAAAGGATAAACAAGATTGATGAACCTTTAGCTAGGCTCACCAAGAAGCAAGAGAGAGGATTCAAATAAACAAAATCAGAAATGAAAGAGGAGAAATAACAACTGACCCCACTGAAATACAAAGAATTGTTAAAAAATACTATGAAAAACTCTATTCCAACAAACTGGACAATCTGGAGGAAATGGACATATTCCTAGAAAAATATAACCTTCCAAAACTCAATCAGGAATAATCTAACCATTTCAATAACTATGGAAAAAATTGAAGCAGACATCAAAAAAGCTTCCAGCAAACAAAAACTTAGGGCCAGACAGCTACACAGAAGAGTTTTACCACACATTCAAGGAAGAATTAAAACCAATCCTCCTCAGACTATTCCAAAAAATTCAAGAAGAAGGAACACTTCCATTCTCCGTCTATGAAGCCAGAATCACCCTAATACTAAAACCAGATAAAGACAAGACAATGAAAGAGAATTACAGGCCAATATACCTCATGAACATATATGCCAAAATCCTCAACAAAATTCTAGCAAATCAGATCCAGCAGTACATCAGAAAGATCATACACCATGACCAAGTAGGATTCATCCCAGGAATGCGAGGATGGTACAATATCCGCAAATCAATAAACGTGATACATCACATAAACAAATTGAGAGATAAAAATCACAGAGTCATATCAACTGATGCAGAAAAAGCATATGACAAAATCCAAAACCCTTTCTTGATAAATATCTCAGCAAAGTGGGAATAGAAGGATCATACCTCAACATCATAAAAGCCATATATGATAAACACACAGCTAACATTATATTCAATGGGCAAAAACTAAAACCATTTCCCCTAAGAACAGGAACAAGACAGGATGTCCATTCTCACCACTACTGTTTGACATAGTACTGGAAGTATTAGCCATTGCAATTAGGCAAGAAGAAGAAATAAAAGGCATCCAAATTGGAAAAGAAGAAGTAAAGCTGTCCTTATTTGCAGATGACATGATACTGTACATAAAAAAACCGAAAGACTCCATCAAAAAACTAATAGACCTAATAAATAATTTTGGCAATGTAGCAGGATACAAAATTAATGCCAAGAAATCTATGGCATTTCTATACACTAATAAAGCAATTCAATTTACTATCACACCAAAAATATTAAGATACCTAGGAATAAACTTAACTAAATAGGTAAAATACCTATATGCGGAAAACTACAGGACACTGAAAAAAGAGATAGGGGAAGATGTAAACAGATGGAAAAGTATACCATGCTCTTGGATTGTTAAAATGTCCATGCTACTCAAAGCAATCTATAGATTCAATGCATTCCCCATTAAAATACAAACTTCATATTTCATAGACCTAGAAAGAACTCTCCAAAGATTCATCTGGAACAAAAAAAGGCCCCGAATAGCCACAGCAATTCTTAGAAAGAAGAATAAAGTAAGTAACATCTCAATACCAGATTTCAAGGTGTATTACAAACCACTGTTTTCAAAACAGCCTGGTATGGGCATAAGAACAGACATAATAGACCAATGGAATAGAATAGAGAATTCAGATATCAACTCAAACCACTATGCTCAATTAATATTTGATAAAGCAGGCATGGACATACAATGGAGTCAAGACAGTCTCTTCAATAAATGGTATTGGGAAAATTGGAGAGATACATGCAAAAAAATGAAACTAGACCATCAACTTACACCATACACAAAAATAAACTCCAAATGGATACAGGACTTAAACATAAGATGGGAAACCATAAAAATACTAGAGGAATCCACAGGCAGCACAATCTCAGACATATGCCAAAAGAACTTCTTCACTGATAACTGCTTCAAGGGCAATAGACACTAAAGAGAAAATAAACAAATGGACTACATCAAAATACAAAGCTTTTTCACTGCAAAAGAAACTAACAAAACAATAAGAAAGCCCACTGTATGGGAGAACATATTTGAAAATGTTATCACTGATAAAGGTTTAATCTCCAACACCTACAGGGAATTTATACTACTTAATAAATGGAAGATAAATGATCCCATGAAAAAATGGGCAACGGACCTAAATAGAATTTTTTCGAAAGAAGACAGAAGGAAGGCCAAGTGACACATGAAAACATGCTCAAAGTCACTAATTACCCCAGAGATGCAAATCAAAATGAAAATGCGATACCATCTCACACCTGTCAGAATGGCAATCATCAACAAATCAACAAACGACAAGTATTGGCATGGATGTGGAGAAAAAGGAACCCTGGTGGGAATGCAGACTGATGCAGCCACTGTGGAGAACAGTATAGACTTTCTTCAGAAAACTAAAAATGGAACTCCCTTTTGACCCAATAATTCCACTCCTAGGAATATATCCTAAGAAATTAGAAACACCAATCAGAAAGGTTATATGTACCCCTATGTTCATAGCAACACAATTTACAATAGCTACAATTTGGAAACAGCTTAGGTGCCTGTCATTGGATGACTGGCTCAGAAAACCATGATACATCTACACAATGGAATACTATGCTGCCATAAAAAAAGAAGGAATTTGCCAAGACCGTTTTGGCTCAGTGGATAGAGCATCGGCCTGCGGACTGAAAGTTCCCAGGTTCGATTCCGGTCGGGGGCATGTACCTTGTTTACAGGCACATCTCCAGTGTGGGGTGTGCAGGAGGCGGCTGATCGATTTCTCTCATTGATGTTTCTGACTTTCTATCCCTCTCCCTTACTCTCTGTAAAAAATCAATATATATATATATATATATATATATATATAGAAGGAATTCTTACCATTTACAGCAACCTGGATGGAACGCAAGAACATTATGCTAAGTCAAATAAGCCTGTCAATGAAAGAAAAATATCACATGATCTAACTCATTTATGGATAATAAAGAACATTATAAACTGATGAACAAAAAGATAGATACAGCGGCAGTAAATGGATATCCTGTGTATTCCTCATAAAACAGACTGTGAAATTACAGTGGGAAAGTTAGCGAGAGGTGGGGTAGATAAGAGATCAACTGAAGGACTTTTATGCATGCATATAAGCATAACCAATGAATACAAGACACGGGGGGTTTTGGACATACATGGGATTCAGGGGGGGTAATGGGAAGATATGTATACATGTAATACATTAATATAAAAAAGATTAAAAAATTTTATCAGTGATAATATTTGCAAATATGTTCTCCCATGTAGAGTGCCTTTTTGTTGTTTTGTTGATTTTTTTTCTTTTTTTTCTGTGCAGAAGCTTTTTATTTTGATGTAATCCCATTTGTTTATTTTCTCCATAGTTTCCTAAGAGCTGTATCAGTAAAGATATTGCTAGGACATATGTCTGCTATTTTGCTTCTTATGGAGTGTTCTAAAATTTTTATGGCTTCCCATCTTACCTTTAAGTCTTTTATCAGTTTTGAGTTTATTTTTGTGTATGGTGTAAGTTGGTGGTCTAGTTTCATTTCTTTTGCATGTGTCTGTCCAATTTTCTTAACACCATTTATTGAGAAGATTGTCTTGCCCACTTAGTCAAATATTAATTGAGTATAGTGGCTTGGGTTGATTTCTGGATTCTCTGTTCTGTTATGTTGGTCTTGGTCTATACTTCTGTTCTAGTGCTAGTACTAGGCAGTTTTGAGGACAGTTGTTTTGTAATATAGCATGATATCTTATGTTGTGATCCCTTCCACTTTGTTCTTCTTTGTAAAGATTGGTACAGCTACTTGGGATCTTTTTTTATTCCAGGTGAATTTTTGGACAGTTTGTTCTAGGTCTTTGAAATATGCCATTGGAATTTTAATGGGGATTCCATTGAATCTATAAATTGCTTTGGGCATTATGGACATTTCAATGTTGTTGATTCTATCAATCCATGAACACTGTATACTAGTATTCTTCCACTTGTTTATGTCTACCTCTGTGTTTTATCAGTGTCCTGTAAGTAAATTCCTTTACCTCCTTGGTTAAGTTTATTTCTAATATACATGTTTATTGATTTGCAGATATTGTACCATCCTTGCATCCCTGGAATAAATCCCAGTTGGTCCTGGTGTATGATCTTTCTAATGTAATGCTGTATTTGATTTGTTAGAGTTTTGTTGAGGGTTTTAACATCTATGTTCATTAGGGATATTGGCCTGTAGTTATCTTTCTTTGTAGTGTCTTTATCTGGTTTTTGGTTTTAATTAGTGATGGGTTCATAGAAAGAGCTTGGAAGTGTGCCTTCCTCTTTAGTTCTTTTTTGAATGTTTGGTAAAACACCCTAGTGAAGCTGTCCTGTCCAGAGCTTTTGTTTGCTAGAAATATTTTGATTACTGTTTGCATTTCATCAGTCATTATTGGCCTATTCAGGTTTTTTGATTATTCCTGATTGAATTTTGGAAGCTTGTGTTTTTCTAAGAATATGTCCATTTGGTTAAGGTTGTTCAATTTGTTGGAATAGAGTTGTTCATAGTATTTTTTTTACAATCATTTGTATTTTTGTGGGGTCGGTTGTTGCTTCAACTCTGTCATTGCTGATTGTGTTCATTTAGGTCCTCTCTCTTTTTTTCTTGGTGGGCCTGGCTATAGGTTCATCAATTTTGTTTATCCTTTCAAAGAACCAGCTCTTGGTTTTTTCTTTTCTTTCCTTTTTTTTTTTTGACTTTTTACATTTCTTTTGGTCTCTACATCATTTATTTCTGTCCTGATCTTTATTATTTCCTTCCTTCTGCTTACTCTGGGCTTTTCTTGTTGCTCTCTTTCTAATTCTTTAAGTTGGAGGGTTAGATAATTACTTTTTTTTTAAAGAGCTATGAACTTCCCTCTCAGGGCTGCTTTCACTGTGTCCTAATCGATTTTGGATTGTTGTGTTTTCATTATCATTTATTTGCAGGATTCTTTTTATTTTTTCTTTGATCTCTTTGTAACCCAATTGTTTAATAGCATGCTATTTTTCCTCCAAATGTTAGATTATTTTCATTGGTTTTATTGTAATTGGTTTCTAATTTTATGCCATTATGATCTGAGAAGATATTTGATATTATTTCTATCTTCTTGAATTTGAAGAGACTTGCCTCTGTCCCAATATGTGGTCTATCTTTGAAAATGTCCTGTGTTCACTTGAGGAGAATATACATTCTGTAGTTTTGGGGTGAAATGTTCTGAAGATTTCAATTAAGTCCATCTAATCTAGTAAGTCATTTAGGATTTATGTTTCTTTGTTGATTTTTTATTTAGAGGATTTACTAGCATCCAGTGGTGTCAGTGGGGTATTAAAGTCCCCTACTATGATTATATTGCTGCCAATATCTCCCTTGATATCCTCCAGAAGTTTTTTTTTTTAAATATATTTGGGTGCTCCTGTAGTGGGTTAATATATGTTTATCAGAGTTATATCCTCTTGTTAAATTGCTTCCTTTAGTATTATGAAGTGACTTTCCTTATCTCTTCTTATGGCCTTCACTGTGAGGTCTCTTTTGTCAGATATAAGTATTGCTATCCCAGTTTATTTCTCTTTCAAATTGCCTGAAAAAATTTTTTTTATCCCTTCACTATCAGTCTGTGTGAGTCCTTTGTTCTGAGGTGGGTCTCTTTTAGACAGCTAATATATGGGTCATGTTTTCTTATCCATTCAGCTATGCTATATCTTTTGATTGGAGCTTTTATTTATATTTAAAGTTATTATTATTTTTTGTCACCATTTTTATTCTTTATGCCTGTGTTTCTTCTTGCCTTTCTATTTCTTCTTTTTACAGCAGTCTCTTTAGCATTTCTTGAATTGCTAGTTTAGTGGTAACAAATTTTCCTTGCCCTTTTTTTTGTCTGAGAAGCTGAATGATAGCCTTGTTGAATATTGTATTATTGGATTCAGTCCCTTGCTTTGCATCAATTTGTAGATTTCATTCTATTCCCTTCTGGCCTGATAAGTTTCTTCTTTGAAATCAGTTAATATTGTAATGAAAGATCCCTTGTAGGTAATTTTCTGTCTCTCTGGCAGCCTTTAAGATTCTTACTTTGTTTTTGATGTTTGCCAATTTAATTATGATGTCTATTGGTGTTGGTCTTTTTAGTTTCATCTTTTTGGGGACCCTATGTGCCTCTTGGACTTGTATGTTGTTTTTCTTCCCTATATCATGGAAGTTCTCTGTCTTGATTTCTTCAAACAGGATTTTTATTCCTTGCTTGCTTTACTCTCCTTCTGGCACCCTAGCATGAGATGTTGTTTAGTTTTGTGTTGTCTTAAAGCTCCCTTACGCACATCTCCTGCTTTTAAAATTTTTTTTCAAGTTGCTTCTGGGCAGTTTTTTCTACCTTATTTGCTAACTCACTGATGCTCTCCTTAGCCTCTTCTAGTCTACTGCTGAAGCTTTCCATTATGTTCTTTATTGTAGTTATGTCATTCTTCATTTTTTCTTGATTCTTACGCATGTTATTGAATTTGTCTTCCATCCTTTTCAGTGTCCTTATAACTATTGTTTGAATTATTTCTTTGGCAAATTGCTTACCTTTATTTTGTTTATTTTCTTTTCTGGTGATTTCTCCTTTTCTTTTGAAATTTGTGTGTGTGTGTGTGTGTGTGTGTGTGTGTGTGTGTGTATGTGTGTGTGTGTGTGTCCATTTTAGCTGTTCCTTTGTGATTATTTATACATATGAGATAAAAATGTTATGCCACACATATTTTTTGCATTTATCTTATATAGTAGACTAGAGGCTCAGTAAACAAATTTGTGCAAGGGTGGGATCTAGCCAGCCCCAATTGTGGCTAATTGGGGCCAAGTAGGCCAGGGGAAGGGGATCCAGGAGGTTGGCTTTCTGGCCTTGTCCTTGATTGGGGTGATTGGGGTGGTGGGGGCTGATCATGGCTGTGCTGTCAGGGAGGAGGGGCTGTGGGAAGTGGCCAGCCAGGGGGAGGGGCTTTGGTCAGCCTTGCTCTCAATTGGGATTTAGGGGTAAGGCCACTTGGGGAGGGGGTCATGGTCAGTTGGCCAGCTGGCCCCACCCCCGATCAGGCATAGGCCATTTGGGGGTGGGGCTGACTAGGGAGAGGGGCTGAGGAAGGTTGGCTGGCTATAAGTCAGGAGGCCTAATTAGGGCAGGGCCAACTGCAGAGAGGGACCATGGGCAGGTCCAGCAGAGTGCAGGGGACTAGGGAAGTGGGCCAGCCAGGGGGAGGTGTTACATTCAGTTGCCTGACTGGCCCCACGCCTGATCAGAGTGGGGGGCCGTTCAGGCAAGGGGATATCAAGGGGAGGTGCTGCAGGAAGTTGCCTGGCCAGCCCACCCCCTGATCGGGTAGTGGGCTTGATTGGGGCAGGGCTATCTCTGGTGAAGGTCTGCGGGCAGGGCTGGCTAGTTGGGCGCTGAGGGAGGTGGGCCTGTCAAAGGAAGGGGCCACAGGGGTTGGCTGGTTGGCCCTGCCTGTGATCCCAGTATGAGGGCCAATTCAGGGCTGTGGTGGCTGAGGGAGTACCTACAGACAGTTGGCCATCCATCCCTGCCCCTGATCTGGGTGGGGAGACTTATTAGGAGTGGGGCAAGCCAGGGGGATGGTTGCCTCACCCCCAATCCAGTGATGGGCCAGCCTGAGGAAGGGACTGGCTGGCCTGCCCACCCCTGATCAGAGCGCATCAAAGCAACTGGTCATTCTGGTCAGTATGGCATTCCAGTCACTTGGCTTTTATATACATATAGAATATATGTTTTGTGAGACTCAATGTTGTAATGTCTCCAGTCTTCTGGGCTGCGCAATCTAGGGATGCCTCCTACTTGGAATATTTGGGTTCTCTTGATGTAGTTGGGTCTTTAGTGTTATTGTAAAGTTCATGAATGGAGTCTCCTCGTAGGGTGTCTGGTTATGTGGCTCTCTCTCTCTCCCACAGTGACCCAACTGAGCAAAATACAACTTGACAAGACATGACACAAAGGGAACAAAACACGAATGTACTCACGATACCTATAACCCCATTATAAATAACCACCAGAGAAACAAGAATTAGGGAATAGAAAAGAGAGCAAAAATGATATCAAGAAAAGAAAAAATGGTAATAGGGAAAAGAAAAAGAAGAAAAAGGAAAAATAAAAAAATATATGCATGGGGAGAAAACACCACAGAACAGATAAACCAAATAATGTATACAACAAATACCCAGAAAAGAGGGAGGGGGCAGAATCTATAGAGGCAGATTTTATATATAGAAAGTAAGTTTACAGAATTGAATGACTATGGGAAGGACCTTGGTTCAGTATAGAGAAGATAGAAAGAGGATGAGTGGATAAGAAAAAAGGAAGAGAAAGAAGAAAAAAGATTTAAATAAAAAATAGAAAGATAAGATAAAATAACCATTAAAACAGTAAAAGTAGAATGAAGAAAAATAATGTGAAAAAAATAAAGAAGCAAACAAAAATATAAAAAAATAAAAAAATTTTAAATAAAAGATTAAAAAATTATAAAATGAAGTGGTGTTCATTTCAGTGGTGTGTTTTTAATGCCCCGTGGAGGCTGGTTTAAGATCGCACTCTTCTGTTTTTTCGCCACTTCTTAGTTTCCTGTTAGGTAGTCAGGACTGTGTTGAAGCTCCAAGCGACCCATAACACCTCTGTTTGTGTCTATCTCCACCATGTTAACTGCCATTAGGTGGGACCAATCTGCCCACTAAACCTATCTGCCCACTCACTGCCAATCTTAATCTCTCAAATGGCTGTTTCTGACAGGGCTATAGTTAGGAAGGCTACTTAATAGCTTTCTGGGACTTAAAGGCCAGTCTTCAACTCAGTCCCTGAGGGGGTTCTTAGGGGCTATTCAGATTTTTTGTGTCTTTTGTACTACTCAGGGTGTAGTCTGGGTGTGGCTGTATTGGTTGCCTGGAGACTGCTAGGAGGGGCTAGCTCTTCAGGAGAAAATGTCTGCTTTGGTCTGGAGTGTCAAAAATATCCCAGTGCCAGACTCCCAGTCACCTTTCCCTGACCTGCTCTTCTCCCCAGCCTCTCCCCAGTCTCAAGTCCGCAACTCCACCTGCATTTCAGCCACGGGTGAGTGTTTGTATTTGAAAGGTCCTATGAGCTAGGTGTAGTGAATAAAAGCAAAGACCAAAAAGAGGGTAAACAACTGCGCTACTGCAAGTTTCTCTCCCCCTGGCACTGCACAGCTTGTGTAGTTCTTCAGGCCATTCCCTCTTGGCTAAGGCTGTGTACTTAGACCTAGAATCCCCTGCCACTTCTATGGACTTCCTTTTCACGAAAGTCAGATATTATGCCTGTCCCCAAAGGATGCGGACTTGGTGCTGTGTGGCTTCCTTCTAACCCTTTGGGCTCGGAGGTCTCACAACTCTCTCCAGCCCAGATCCCCGATCCTTCCATTCTCCAGGCATTCTCAGTTCTTCCTGGTTGTGAATTGTCTCACCAGCTGGGTCCACTTAGCCAATTCTGGGTGGATGTAATTTGATTTAGATGTTCCTTTAATCTGCTCTGGGATAAGGTTCCGGGTATGTCTGCCTATTTGGCGGCCATTTTGTCTCCTCTATTAATATCTTTTAAAGCATTTCTGTACCAAAGGCTGTTTTGGGTTTTCCTAATGTGAAGGTTCTATAAGTTATGGGGCAATTTTTGGTTCATATTACTACAGGACATTTTTGAGTCTTAAAATTTACCCTTGAGTACATGTTGTATTGGTTGTGGTTGTTTTTATTTTTAATCATTTAAAAAAATTTTTTTCAATTACAGTTGACATACAGTATTATTTCCAAATATACACTTCAGTGATTAGACATTATAAAACTTTTTAAGTGATCCTACTGATAAATCTCAGATCATGCTGTATTTTAGACCCCCATAACGACACTATAACTACTAAATTTCACTTTTAAATTCCTTCACCCCCTTTTCACCTATTCTCCTAACCCCTCTCCCATCTGGAAACCATCAAAATGTCATCAGTTTCTGTCCTGCCTGATCATCTGTTTCCATTTTCAGATTCAATTGTTTATAGATTCAGTGGTACCTCGAGATACGAGTGCCCTAACATATGAGATTTTTGAGATACGAGCTGTCAAGCGAGCGATTTTTTGCTTTGAAATACGAGCAACATTTGAGTTAGGAGTAATCGCGCAGATCTGCCGGCTGCACACGACCTACCAGGTTACCGCGACTCGAGCATCTCATAGTTTCCCATGCCTCAAGGTTACGGAACGAATTAAACTCGTATCTCGAGGTACCACTATATATATATTTATTCCCAATTTATTGTTCCTATTTTAAATCTTTTTTTTTTTTTCTTCTTCTTAAAAGAAGACCCTTCAACATTTCATGTAATACTGGTTTGGTAGTGATGAATTCCTTTAGCTTTTTCTTGTCTGGGGAGCTCTTTATGTGACCTTCAATTCTAAATGATACCTTTGCTGGATAAAGTGATTTTGGTTGTAGGTCCTTGCTTTTCATCACTTTGAATATTTCTTGAAATTCCCTTCTGGCCTGCAAAGTTTCAGCTGATAGTCGTATGGACATTTCCTTGTAGGTAACTAACTGCTTTTCTCTTGGAGCTTTTTAAATTCTCTCTTTGCCTTTAATCCTTGACATTTTAGTTTGCTTGTCTTGGTATCAGCCTCTTTGGGTTCATCTTGTTTGGGACTCTCTGTGCTTCCTGGACTTGTATGTCTATTTCTTTCACCAAGTAGGGAAAGTTTTCTATCATTATTTTTTCAAATAGGCTTTCAAGTTCTTGCTCCCTCTTCTTTTGGTGCAAATGTTATAATGCCTGAAGTTGTTTCAGAGGCTCCTTACACTATCTTCCTATTTTTGGAATTTTTTTGTCTCTTTGGTGTTCTGCCATTGAGTATTTTTTGCTTCCTTATATTCTAAATTCTTGATTTGATTCTCAGCATCCTCTACCCTACTGTTGCTTCCCTATAAATTATTCTTTATTTTAGTTAGTGTATCCTTCATTTCTGACTGGTCTTTGTTGTTGAGATTCTCACTAAGTTCCTTGAGGTTTTCAGTAAATTCCTTAAGCAGCCTTATAACCATTGTTTTGAACTCTGAATTGCTAGTTTTCTTGCTTCCATTTCATTTAGTTCTTTTTCTGGAGATTTCTTCTGTGCTTTCATTTGTGACATGTTTCTTTGTATCTACATTTTGGCTGCTTCCTTGTGTTTGTTTCTATGTATTAAATATGCCCACTATGTCTTCTGAACTTGGTAGAGTGGCTTTGTATAGATGTTCTGTAGGGCCCAGTGGCTTAGCCTCCCCAGTCATCTGAACTGGCATTCCAGGTGCACTTCTGTGTGAGCTGTGTGCACTGACCTATTTTAGTTGAGCCCTGATTGATGTTGGTGTCCCTGGAAGGGATTAACTTCTAAGCCAATTGATTGTGGAAGAGCCTGCTGTGCAGTACCCGACCCTATGGAGAAAGATTTGCTTTAGTGTGGTTTTGGTGCTCACTGTGTCTGCCCTTTGAATGGGTCACTTGTGGAGGTGGTAGGGTTGTAATCCACCATGGCTGAAGCTGATTATCAGGTGCACTGGTTTGGGAACTTCCCAGAATGTGAAAAGTCAGCTATTGCCTTTGTCTTGCCTGGGGCTACCCAGCATGAGCTACAAAGCAGTCTGAAGATGACTGATACTTGTATTGGCCTTGGAGATTCCTAGCAGAGGCCAAGCTCTGAACCAAGTTGAGCTTCCACTTGTACCAGGCTTGAGGTCACTTAATGAGAGGTACAGGACATGCTGAGTCCAGTTGCTGTTTGTTTGAGAGATTTTAGGGAAATATGAAGCATAAGGCAAGAGAGGCTAGAGGTATGGAAGAATCACTGGAAATGGCTTGAATGAGCCCTACTAGGGAGAAGTGATGTTTTAGACAATCACCAGGGTGGAGCAAATAGTGTGAGCCAGGTTGATGGAGATTCATATATGGTGCAGCTTATCAATTCTGTGGCGGGGAAGGCTCAGCACTTATCTCTGCCAGAACTTCTGTCTGAAAGAAAGCTGTCCCTTCAGCTCTTGCCCCAATTCCAGACAAGTTAGTTACTCTCCAAATGTCATGGGTTCTTTTCAAGCTGCTGCCCCAGCACTGAAGCTCAGAGGAAGTGAGTGTAAATAAGTTTGTTCCCTGGACCTTTAAGTGGAACTGCCTGGACTCCATCAGCCTCCATGTCACTTAGCCATAATCCCTGCTGGTTTTTACAGCCAGAAGTTATGGGGACTTCTCCTCCTGGCACTGCAACCCTGGCCTGGGGTGCCTGGTATGTGGCTGGGACCCCTTGCTCCTCAGGGAAACTTCCACAGCCCAAATATCTCTCCCAATTTAATACTGCCACATGTACACATGAGACTAGTTGGTTCCTTAATTCTGTTCTGTGTTCCTCTCCTTCCTTCCACTTTCCATGTGCTACTTCTTTAATTCCCTAGTCATCTGTTTAGTTAGATTTCAGGTGATTCTGAATGATGCATGTTCTGTATTTTATTAGTAATTTTGATATGGTTGTGAGAGGCAGAGAGTGTCACATTTATCTGTGTCACCATTTTGACTCTCCACAGGGTGTGGCTGTCTGTCTTTAGTTTCAGAAATAAATCTATATGATAAATTGAGTCCAATGTATATTTTACAACTTCCTTTTTTATTATTTCTTCTATACATCCAGGGAAATCCAAACTATATTGATAAACAAGCTTAAGGTATACATAGATTAAATGCAAAATACATGTAGAAATAAACTTAAGGTATATAATTTTCTCTAGTACTAGTCCTTGTACTTACATTGTTTAATATACTTCCAAAAGGAGTTTCAAGTATTTAAAAATAAAATATCCCCCTAATATAAACATTCATGCATCCTCTCCAATCTGGAACCCCCTCGAGGGATGCCCTACTGCCCATTTAGGCCTGATCCTACCCAAACAGGCAGTCGGACATCCCTCTCACAGTCCAGGACTGCTAGCTCCCAACTGCTCGCCTGCCTGCCTGCCTGCCTGATTGCCTGTAACCTCTTATGTCTGAGAGCCTGATTACCCCCTAAACATTCCCCTGCCATCCTGATCACTCCTAACTGCCCTCTCCTGCAGCCTGCTTGTCCCTAACTATCTCTCCTGCAGGTCTAGTTCCCCCAACTACTTTCCCCTGCAGGCCTGGTCGCCCCTAACTGCCCTCCCCTGTAGGCCTGGTGCCCCCCAACTGCCCTTCCCCGCAGGCCTGCTCACCCTCAACTGCCATCTGTGCATGCCTGCCCCCTCACCCCCACAACAACTGCCCTCCCCTGCAGGCCTCGTTGCCCCCAACCACTCTCCTCAGGCCTGGTCACTCCTAACTGCCCTCCCCTGCAGGACTGGTCCACGTCAACTGCCCCCTACTGTGCTGGCCCAGTCACCCCTAACTGCCCTTGCCTGTGGGCCTGGTCACCCTTAACTGCTCTCCCCTGCAGGCCTGGTCACCATCAGCTGCCCTCCCCTGCAGGCTTATTATCCCCCAACTGCCCTCTCCTGTAGGTCTGGGTCCCCCCTCCCAACTGCCCTTCCCTGCTGGCCTGGTCTCCCACACCTGTCCTCTCCTGCTGGACCTCTTGTGACAGCCATCTTGTGTCCACATGGGGGCAGCCATCTTGTGTGTTAGAGTGACAGTCAATTTGCATATTACTCTTTTATTAGATAGGATAAACATTTAAAACAAAGGTAAGTGAGTAAATATTTAAAAGACTAAACAAGTTGTTCAGTTAATTCCAGGGAAAACTAAACAAAGAAAACGAAAAAATAAGCTCAAAATCAACCATGTTCAGCCCTGGCCAGTGTGCCTCAGTTGTTTGAGGGTTGTCCCATGTACCAAAGGGTAACTGGTTTGATACTCAGATTTTGGGTTGGATCCCCAGTCGGAATGCAAGCAGGGAGGCAGCCGGTCAGTGTCTTTCTTTCTCACATTGCTGTTTCTCGATCTCCCTCTCTCTACCTTTCCCTCCAGAAAATCAATAAAAACATATTTAAAAAATAACATAAATAAATCATGCTCACACCCTAAATATGTATTTCTTTGTGTAGAACTTTCAGGTTTGATCTGTTGCAGGAATTTTTTTTTTTTTAGAAATTTTTTTTCATGTATTTTATTGATTTTTTACAGAGAGAAAGGGAGAGGGATAGAGAGTGAGAAACATCAATGATAGACATTGATCAGCTGGCTGCCCCCTGCACGTCTCCCACTGGGGATGTGCCCGCAACCAAGGCACATGCCCCTGACCGGAATTGAACCTGCAACCCTTCAGTCTGCAGGCTGAGGCTCTATCCACTGAGCCAAACCGGTTTTGGCTGTTGCAGGAATTTTTATTCATCCTTTTTTGTTGTTTGGGGTTAGGATGAAATCCAAACCCAAACAAATAGAATTATTTCCTTTTTCTAAGACCTCTATACTATCTCTTACAGAATACCTGTTTGTATGTATGTATGTCCAGTTAAGCAATGTTTAACCTGTAGTATCTGTCATATAGTGAGCACATAATTATTACCATCCAATTAATGAAGAGATAAGTCCAAAGTTTAAAGCTGATGTTTTTTAGTAGTCTAGATAATTATTTACAGTCCTTTTCAAGATATTATCTTATTGAGTTTTCTGAGGATTCAGTTTGCTGCTAAATAAGTAAATAAAATAATAAAGCCAAATTAAGATTATTTATGTTAAAGTTGGATTATTAGTAACCCCTGTAAGAAGATATTCCAGATCAAAGACTCTCTTCAGTGATTAAAAATGTCATTGCAGTACTTTTTGAACATTTGAGTAGATTCCCAGTTGCATATTGGAGAAAAACTTGAGAGACTTTGCTTCAGATAATTCCTAAATCAGCATGCAAAAATTAGATATCCCTCTACTTGAGTGGAAATATCTAGAAGCCCAGTGCACGAAATTCATGCACAGGAGGGGAGGGGTGTCTCTCTCAGCCCAGCCTACACCCTCTCCAATATGAGACCCCTTGAGGGATGTCCGAATGCCCCTTTAGGTCTGATCCAGGTAGAATCAGGCCTAAATGAGCATTTGGACATCCCTCTCACAATCTAGGACTTCTGGCTCCCAACTGCTCACCTGCCTGCCTTCCTGATTGCCCCTAGCCACTTTTGCCTGTCAGCCTGATCACTCCCTAACCACTCCCCTGCCAGCCTGTTTGCCCCTAACTTCCTTCCCCTGTGGTCCTGGTCACCTCTAACTGCCCTCCCCTGGAGGTCTGCTCCCCTCCCCCACAACTGCTCTCCCCTGCAGGCCTGGGTACCCCTCCAACTGCCCTTCCTTGCAGGCCTGGTCACCCCAACTTTCCTCCTCTGCCATCCTGGTCACCCCTAAATCCCCTCCCCTGCAGGCTTGATCACCCCCAACTGCCCTTGTTGCAGGTCTGGTCCCTCCCAACTGCCCTTGCCTGCTGCCACTTGGTGGTGGCCATCTTGTGTCCACATGGGGGCAGTCATTTTGTGTGTTGGAGTGATGGTCAATCTGCATATTACTCTTTTATTAGATAGGATAGAGGCCTGGTGCACAGGTGGGGGCCGGCTGATTTTCCCTGAAGGATGTCCTGGATCAGGGTGGGGTTCCTTTGGGGAACCCCCTACACCTGGGCGAGTAGCCTGTGGTGTTTTGCAGACCAACCACACACCAGTGATCCAAGCAGAGGCCCTGGTATCTGGGATTTATTTATCTTCTGCAATTGAAACTTTGTAGCCTGGAGCAGAGCTAAGCCTTCTGCTTACTCTGTGGCAGCTGCCATTTCTGTTGGAATTTATTTATCTTCTATAATTGAAACTTTGTAGCCTTAAGCAGAGGCCTGGGCTGGCCAGGATGTGAGGAAGCATGTGTGGAAAGCTTGGCTTCCTCCATTGCCAGAGCAACCCAAGCCTCCCTCCTGCTCTCTCTGTGGCTGTAGCCATCTTGGTTGGGGTTAATTTGCATACTCACTCCTGATTGGCTTGTGGGTGTAGCAGAGGTATGGTCAATTTGCATATTATTCTTTTATTAGATAGGCTTTTTAAAACTCTATGTATTTTTTAGCTGTATGATTTCTACTTTCCTGCACATAAAATACATTATATATATAATATATAGCATGTTGTTCTTCCAGTTAGATTCCAGCCTGTAGTCTTGCATCTATAATTAATTATTGAATGCTCATCATTAGTCGTTTTGCTCAGATTTCCTCCCTCATCTCGTAGTGGATGGAGCTCATACAGTATGTTGTTCAAGAAGGGAACATAGGTACAGAATAGACTACTAACTTGCTTGTTTAAAAGTTTTTCTATATCTTGATACTTAAAGGACAGCTTGTCTAAATAGAAAATTGTAAGTTCAGTCATTCTTTCTGAGTTGTTTTTTAAATACAGCTCCATTGTTACTTTGCATTATAAGCTGTGGTTAGGGTATTTGATATCAGTATAAATTTCATTTTTGATCCTTGTACTTGAAGGTTTTTTGTTTTGTTTTGTTTTGATTTTTTAATTTTTTTTTAATTGAATAGTTTTATTAGTATATGTTTTCAAAGTTATCTGGTTAAGTTTTCCAATTATCTCTTAGTTCTTTTCAGTATGTACATTTTAGTATTTTCTTACTTCCAGAAGTTTTCTTGGGAAGTAGTTTTAAGTATTCTATTCAATTATTTTATCTTTATCTTTAGAACCTCTTGTTATCCCCAGTATTTTATTTCTTTGGCTTTCTTTTATTTCAATCACATACTTTTGATCCATTTTGTTCCTGTGCCTCATTTTTACTCTTTGTTGCTTCTGGGGCTTGCTTCAGTGTTCCTAGTAAAATTTATTTAGATCTCTTCTCCTGTGGGGCTTTGTGATTTAATCTTTGAATTTGGGATGGTTTTGACTTTTTCTTTCACACATTTTCTGTGTTAAATCTACTGTTTTTAAAATGTATTCCTGTTTATTGCCCATTTCTGCCTTTAATTTTTGAATTTCTTACCTCAAAATGCTTTTCATACCTCCAAATGCTTGCTTGAGGATATTTAATTTAATGTGGAATATTTTGTTACAGTTTTCTTCATGTGTTATTTTGAGGGGAGAATTTTTATGAACTTGAGTAGGTTTGATGTTCTAACCTTAAAATACTTAGCAATTATATATTTTATATTGTTGGTTTGGGTGTTTTATAAGAATTGGAATCAGACATGCCTTTTTCTGTCAGTGTAGCATAGTATTGAGTATGCGTGTGTGCATGCACACAAATGTGTGTATTTGTGAAGAAAGGGTTGTCTATATTTTTATTTATTATTAATTTTTTTTAATTTTTTGTCATCATTTATCTCCCCCCATAAACTTGTCTACCTCCTCCAATTACTTCTCTGCTTCCCCTCCCCGCTACAACCACCACACTGTTGTCTGTATCTATGAGTTCTTTCTCTTTTTTTTTTTTCCTTTTTTGCTCAACACCTCCACACTCCCAATACCCCCTCAGATGATTAGTGATTTTGAGCATTTTTTCATGTCTCTTGGCCTGAATGTCCACTTTGGAGAAGTGTCTATTTAGGTTCTTTGCCCATTTTTCAATTGGATTGTTTTTCTTCCATTTGTTACATTGTATGAGTTCCTTATATATTTTGGATAGTAACCCTTTATCAGAGGTATCATTGGCAAATATATTCTTCCATGTAGTGGGCTCTCTTGTTATGTTGATGATGGTTTCTTTTCCTGTGCAGAACTTTATATTTATAAACCCCTTTTGTTTATTTTCTCCTTCATTTTCATTGTCCTAGGACAGTGGTCGGCAAACTACAAAGCCAAATATCAACAGTGCAACGATTAAAATTTTGTTTGAGAGTTAAATTTTTTAAACTTAAACTTCTTCTAACACTACTTCTTCAAAATAGACTCGCCCAGACCGTGATATTTTGTGGAAGAGCCACACTCAAGGGGCCAAAGAACTACATATGGCTTGCGAGCTGTTATGAGAGATGTCTGAGATTTTGCTGCCTATGGTTTCTTCTAGGATTTTTATGGTTTTCACATCTTACATTTAAGTGTTTTATCCATTTTGAGTTTATTTTTGCGTAGGGTGTAAATTGGTGGTTTAGTTTCATTTTTTTTGTATGTACCTGCCCAATTTTCCCAAAACCATTTGTTCAGTCGTTTCAGTGTCTCTGTTTCAATGTATGCTCTTGCCTCCTTTATCAAATATTAATTGAGAATAGTGGCTTGGATCAATTTCTGGGTTCTCTGTTCAGTTCCATTGATCGAAGTGTCTGTTCTTGTGCCAGTACTAGGCTATTTTGAATACAGTAGCTTTGAAGTATAACTTGATATCTGGTATTGTGATTCCTCCAAATTTGTTGTTCTTTCTTAAGATTGCTGTGGCTATTCAGGGATTTTTTTTTTATTATTCCATATAAATTTTTGGAGTGTTTGTTCTAGGACTGTGAACTATGCTGTTGGTATTTTAATAGGGATTGCATTGAATCTATAGATTGCTTTGGGTAGTATAGACATTAAAATGCCTGTGAATACTAATCCATGAATACGTTATAGTATTCCATTTGTATATGTCTTCCTCTGTCTCCTTTTTCAATGTCCTATAGTTTTCAGAGTATAAGTCTTTTACCTCCTTGGTTAAGTTTATTCCTAAGTATTTTAATTTTTTTGTTGCAATGGTAAATGGGATTTTTTTTTTTTTTTTTTAGTTTCTCTTTCTGAGAGTTCACTACTGGTGTATAAAAATGCTATGGATTTTGGGGTGTTAATTTTGTATCCTGCTGTTTCTGAATTCATTTATTAAATCAAGTATTTTTTTGAAGTAATCTTTGGGATTTTCTCTGTATAGTATCTTGTTATCTGCCAATTATGACAGTTTTACTTCCTCCTTTCTAGTTTGGATGCCTTTTATTTCTTCTTTTTGTCTTATTGCTATGACTAGGATTTCCAGAACTATGTTGAATAAGAGTAGTGAAAGAAGGCATTCCTGTCTTGTTCTGTTTTTAGGGGAAGTGGTTTTAGTTTTTGCCAATTGCGCATGATGTTGGCTGTAGGTTTGTCATATATGTCCTTTATTAGGTTGAGGTATGTTCCTTCTATTTCCACTTTGCTGACAGTTTTATCAAAAAAGAGTGTTGAAAAACAAAACAAAAAAGTGTTGGATTTTGTCAAATGCTTTTTCTAAATCGATTGTTACGGTATGTGATTTTTGTCTTGCAATTTATGTGCTATATCACATTTATTGATTTGAGAATCTTGTACCAGCCTTGCTTCTCCAGAATAAACCCCCCTTGTTCGTGATGTATGATCTTTTTAATGTATTGCTATATCTAGTTTGCTAAAATTTTGCTGAGGATTTTAGTATCTGTGTTCATCAGGGATATTGGCTTGTAGTTCTCTTTCTTTGTCATGTCTTTATCTGATTTTGGAATTAGGGTGCTGCTGGCCTCTTTGGAAGTTTGGAAGTGTTTCTTCCTCTTGAATTTTTTGCAATAGTTTGAGGAGAAGAGATGTTAGTTCTTTGAAATTTAGTAAAACTCCCCTATGAATCTGTTTGGACCAGGGCTTTTATTCCCTGGGTGTATTTTTTTATTATTATTATTACTGCTTAATTTCATCAGTAGTTATCAGCCTATTCCAGATTTTCTCTTTCTTACTAATTAAGTTTTGGAAGGTTGTATTTTTTTAGGAATATGTCCAGTTAATCCAGGTTGTCCCGTTCATTGGAGTCAGTACTTCATAGGATTTTATTACAATCCTAGGTATTTCTGGGGGGTCAGTTGTTACTTTACCTCTTTCATTTCTGATTTTGTTTATTTGGGTACTCTTTTTTTGTTTCCTGGTGAGTCTGGCTAGAGCGTTATCAATCTTATTTATCCTTTCAAAGGACCAGTTCTTGGTTTTATTGATCTTTTATATTGTTTTTTAGTCTCTCTATATTTATTTCAGCTCTGATTTTTATTATTTCCTTCCTTCTGCTTGTTCTCGGATTTGCTTGTTCTCAGATTTGCTTGTTCTCTTTGTAATTCTTTAAATTGTAGTGTTAGATAACTTATTACCAGTTTTTCTTGTTTTTTGAGGTAGACCTATAGTGCTATGAACTTCCTTCTTAGGACTGCTTTGACTGTGTCACATAGATTTTGGATTATTGTCTGTTCATTTTCATTTGCTTCCAGGTTGTTTTTTATTTCTGATCTCTTTAATAACCTATTCATTGTTTAATAGTATGCTCTTTAGCCTCCATGTATTTGATTGTTTTTGAGCATTTTTATTGTAGCTGATTTCTAATTTCATGCCATTGTGGTCTAAGAAAATACTTGATATTTCTCCTTGAATTTGTAGACTTAAATCTTGTGTCCTGACATATGGTCTACATTTGAAAACGGCCCATTTGAAAATGTATATTCCATAACTTTGAGGTGGAATGTTCTGAAGATGTCAGTTAATTCCACTGTGCTAAAGTGTCACTTAGGATTATTGTTTCCTTGGTAATTTTTTTGTCTAGAACAGCGGTTCTCAACCTGTGGGTCGCAACCCCTTTGGGGGGTCAAACGACCCTTTCACAGGGGTCGCCTAAGATTATTGGAAAACATCTATTTCCCATGGTCTTAGGAACCAAAATATCGCTCCTCGGTGTAGCAAAATGTAGCAATGTAGTTTACTGTTGTCATATGAAGACTGTTACCCATGCTACACCACGATTCAAGACAAAATTTCATTTATTTGTAATTAGAAATAAATATTTCACAATATACAGTTACTTATTATTTTTGTGATTAATCACTGTGCTTTAATTATGTTCAATTTGTAACAACTAAAATGTATCCTGCATATCAGATATTTAAATTACAATTCATAACAGTAGCAAAATTACAGTTATGAAGTAGCAATGAAAATAATTTTATGGTTGGGGGTCACCACAACATGAGGAATTCTATTAAAGGGTCGCGGCACTAGGAAGGTTGAGAACCACTGCTCTAGAAGATTTATCCTTTATCAGTGATGTTAGTAGGGTATTAAAGTCCTATACTATGATTATATTGCTGTCTATCTTTCCCTTGATATCTTCCAAAAATTTTTTTATATATTGAGATGCATATATGTTTACCAGAATTATATTCTCCTGTTATGTCGATCCCTTTAGTATTATGAAGTAGCCTTCCTTATCTCTTGTTATGACTTTCACTTTGAGTTCTGTTTTGTTAGATACAAGTATCGTACTCCAGCTGTATTTTGTGTGTGTTTTTTTCATTACCATATGCCTGAAAAAATTGTTTTCATCTTTTCACTTTCAGTATGTTTGAGTCCTTTATTCTAAAGTGGGTCTCTTGTAGATAGCATATATGTGAGTCATATTTTCTTACCCATTTAGCTACCTTATCTTTTGACTAGAGCATTTAATCCATTTACAATTAAGGTTATTATTGATAGATACTTGTTTGTTGCCATTTTAATTCTTTATGTCTGTGTTCCTTCTTCCTTTTCTATTCTTGCTTTTACAGCAAGTAGTCCCTTTAGCATTTCTTGCATTGGTGGCTTGGTAATGACAAACTCCCTTAGCCTTTTTTCTGTCCGTGAAGCTCCTGACTGCATCTTCAATTTTGAAGGATAGCCTTGCAGGGTAGAGTATTATTGGATTCAGTCCCTTCCTTTGCATCAGTTTGTATACTTCATTCCATTCTCTTTTGTCCTGATGTGTTTCTGTTGAAAATCAGTTGATAGTCTAATGGGAGTTCCCTTGTAGGTAACTAACTCTTTGTCTCTGTCTCTGGAAGCCTTTAAGATTTTTACTTTGTCATTGACATTTGCCAATTTAATTATGATGTGTATTGGTGGTGTTCTTTTTGGGTTCGTCTTGTTTGGGACTCTATACTTCTTGAACTTATGTGACTCTTTTCTTCCCCAGATCAGGGAAGTTTTCTGTCATTATTTCTTCATATAAGTTTTATATTCCTTGCTCAGCTTCCTTCTTTTCTTTCATTTGGGTGTTGTTGTTTTTTTGTCTCCTCATATTTGCTGTTACTATGTAATTGTTTCTATGTATTAGATCAAATTGTTATGCCACCCAGATTTTTTAATTGGCCTTATGTGGAAGATGTTTTGGGGGACCCTATGGTCAGGCTCTTAAGTCTCCTAGGCTGGGTGTTCTAGGTAGGCTCTCTACTTGAGATGATTAGGTTCTCATCATGTAGTTGGGTCTTGAATGTTATTGTCCTATTTGTGATTGAATCTCACCTCAGTATCAGGGTGTCTGATTATGGGGTTTACTCCCTGACACAAATAAAAAGAATATAGGGAGAAAACACAACAGAACAAATAAATATACCAAAAAGTACAAACAAAAAGACACCCAGAAAAATCAGGGGGACAGAATCTGTAGATGCAGAGCTTAAATAAAGAAAATAAGATTAATAAATTGGAAGAACAGGGGAGGGATCTTGGTTTAGAATAAAGGAAAGAGGGGGAACAAAAAAAGACAACAAGAAGAGTAAATACATAAATTAAAACAAAAAATTTTGGAAAGGGAAATAGAGGAGAGAGCAGATAGGCCTACATTAGGAAGTGAAATGAAAAAATTAAGACAAGAAAAGAAGATATAAAAAAAATTGTAAATTTGAAGGAAAATTAAGGAGAAGGAGAAATGGAGTAGGATCAGGAAAGAGGAAATATGTGAATAAACCAACAGAAACTATAATAATAGCATATCAATTAAGCAGATAATATCTATTTTAAAAGGGGGAAAAAGAAAAAGTGAAAAACTAAAATGGAGAAAGGAAAAGAAAAATGGGAGAAAAAAAGAGCAGAGAGGAAGAAAAAGTTGCAAAAAATAAAAAGAACAAGGAAAGAAAAAAGTATTTTTAAAGTGAAGTGTCGCCTTAACCGTTTTGGCTCAGTGGATAGAACATCCGCCTATGAACTGAAAGATCCCAGGTTCGATTCCGGTCAAGGGCATGTACCTTGGTTGTGGGCACATCCCCAGTAGGAGATGTACAGGAGGCAACTGATTGATGTTTCTAACTCTCTATCCCTCTCTCTTCCTCTCTGGAAAAATCAATAGAATATATTTTAAAAAATTAAATAATAAAAGTGAAGTATTATTCTCTTCAGATGAGTTTTAATGCCACATAGGACCCCACTTTTCTGTTCTGTCTGCCAATTCTGGCCTTCCTTTTAGGTACTTAGGTGCTAACTACTGTCAGGCACTGTCTTTTGGCTTTTGGCACTCTGATTGAAGTTCCAACCAATTCACAGGTCCACTGCTTTGTGTCTGTCTCCATAAGCCTTGACTGCAAGGAGGAGGGCCAATGTACTCTCTTTACCTGTCTGCCAATTTTCAATCTTAAACACTCAAGCATATCTTTCTGATAGTGCTTTAGGTGGGATTGGTGCTGTTTACTTTCAGGGAATATGATGGGTGTTTTTTCCTGACCTAGAACTTCTTCACGAGGGCCTAAAATATTACTCTGCCCTTGGCTAGATAGAGATTCTTGTATGGAGACTAATGGCGTTGGCTAGCACCTTGGAGTTTTTATCAGTCTGGTTCCCAGAATGGACAGAGAGCTCCTCGAGACTGTTCAGACCCATATTCTTGAGTCAAATGGGAGATCCATTTTTAACTTTTGTATTTTATTTTATTTTTTATTGTGTTACATGTATACATATCTCCCCATTGCCCCCCCTCCCTCCCAGGCATATTCCAACCCACCAGTATCTATGTTCATTGGTTATGCTTATCTACATGTGTACAAGTCCTTTGATTGATATCTTATCTACCCCACCTCTCCTTAATCTTCCTGCTATAATTTGACAATCTGTTTGATGCTTTACTGCCTCTGTATCTATCCTTTTGTTCATTGGTTTACAGTGTTCTTTATTATCCACAAATGAGTGAGATCATGTGGTGCTTCTCCTTCATTGACTGGCTTATTTCACTAAGCATAAGGCTCTCCAGTTCCATCCAGGTTGCTGCAAATGGTAAGAATCCCTTCTTTTTAATGGCAGCATAGAATTCCATTGTGTAGATGTACCATGGTTTTCTGATCAACTCATCTGCTGAAGGGCACATATGCTGTTTCCAAATTGTAGCTATTGTAAATTGTGCTGCTATGAACATAGGGGTGCATAAATCCTTTCTGATTGGTGTTTGTGATTTCTTAGGATAAATTCCTAAGAGTGGGATTACAGGGTCAAATGGGAGATCCATTTTTAGTTTTTTGAGGAAACTCCATACTGTTCTCCACAGTGGCTGAATCCAGTCTGTATTCCCACCAACAATACAGAAGGGTTTCTTTTTCTCCACATCCTCTCCAACACTTGTCGTATGCTGATTTGTTGATCATTGCCATTCTGACAAGTGTAAGATGGTATCGCGTTGTCCTTTTGATTTGCATCTCTCAGATAAATTGTGACTTTGAACATGTTTTCATGTGTCTCTTGGCCTTCCTTCTGTCGTCTTTTGAAAAGGTTCTATTTAGATCCATTGCCCATTTTTTTTTTGGATCTTTTATCTGCCTTTTATTAAGTTGTATAAGTTGGCTGAAGATGTGGGAGATTAAACCTTTATCAGTGATAACATTTGCAAATATGTTCTCCCATTCAGTGGTTTTTCTTGTTGTTTTGTTGATGGTTTCTTTTGCTGTACAAAAGCTTTTTATTTTGATGTAGTCCCATTTGTTTATTTTCTCTTTAGCTTCCATTCCCCTTGGAGCAGTATCAGAGAAGAATTTCTTTCAGCATATGTCTGAGATTGTGCTGCCTGTGGATTCCTCTAGTATTTTTATGGTTTCCCTTCTAATGTTTAAGTCCTGTATCCATTTGGAGTTTATTTTAGTATTTGGTGTAAGTTGGTGGTCCAGTTTCATTTTTTTGCATATATCTGTTCAATTTTCCCAAAATCATTTTTGAAGAGGCTATCGTGGCTCCATTGAATGTTCATGCCTCCTTTGTCAAATATTCGTTGAGCATAGTGGTTTAGGTGGATATCTCGGTTCTCTATTCTATTCCATTGGTCTATATGTCAGTTTTTGTGCCAGTACCAGACTGTTTTGAGAACAGTTGCTTTGTAATAGAGCTTGAAATCTGGTATTGAGATCCCACCTACATCATTCTTCTTTCTCAGAATTGCTGTAGCTATTTGTGGTCTTTTTTTCTTCCAGATGAATCCATGAAGAATTCTTTCTAGGTCTGTGGAATACGTCATTGGTATTTTAATAGGTAGTGCATTGAATGTGTAGATTGCTTTGGGTACTGTGGACATTTTAATTATGTTGATTCTCCCAATCCATGAGCATGGTATGCTCTTCCATCTGTTAACATCTTCCTCTATCTCTTTTTTCAGTGTCCTGTAGTTTTCTACATATAGGTCTTTTACGTCTTTAGTTAGGTTTATTCCTAGGTATCTTAATTTTTTTGGTGCGATGGTAAATGGGATTGCTTTTTGAGTCTCTCTTTTTGTAATTTCATTATTAGTGTATAGAAATGCCACAGATTTCTTGGCATTAATTTTGTATCCTGCTACATTGCCAAATTCATTTATTAAGTCAATTAGTTTTGGGATGGAGTCCTTCGGGTTTTTATGTACAGTATCATGTCATCTGCAAATAAGAACAGCTTTACTTCTTCTTTTCCAATTTGGTTGCCTTTTATTTCTTCTACTTGTCTAATTGCTATGTCGAATAGGAGAGGTGAGAGTGGGCATCCCTATCTTGTTCCTGTTCTTAGGGGAAATGGTTTTAGTTTTTGCCCATTGAGTATGATGTTAACTGTGGTTTTATCATATATGGCTTTTATGATGTTGAGGTATGCTCCTTCTATTCCCACTTTGCTGAGTGTATTTATCAAGAAAGGGTGTTGGATTTTGTCAACTGTTTTTTTTGCATCAATTGATATGACTATGTGATTCTTATCTCTCAATTTGTTTATGTGATGTATCACGATTATTGATTTGTGGATATTGTATCATCCTTGCATTCCTGAGATGAATCCTACTCGGTCATGGTGTATGATCTTTCTGATGTACTACTGGATCCGATTCGCTAGAATTTTGTTGAGGATTTTGGCATCTGTGTTCATGAGAGATATTGGCCTATAATTCTCTTTCATTGTGTTGTCTTTATCTGGTTTTGGTATTAAGGTGATACTGCCTTCATACAATGTGTTTGGAAGTGTTCCTTCTTCTTGAATGTTTTTGAATAGTCTGAGGAGAATAGGTTTTAATTGTTCCTTGAATGTTTGGTAAAACTCTTCTGTGTAGGCATGTGGTCCCGGGATTTTATTTGCTTGGAGCTTTTGGATGACTGCTTTAATTTCTTCCATAATTATTGGACTATTGAGATGTTTAGATTCTTCCTGATTGAGTTTTGGAAGGTTATATTTTTCTAGAAATATGTTCATGTCTTGCAGGTTGTCCAATCTATTGGAATAGAGTTGTTCATCATATTTTTAACAATCCTTTGTATTTCAGCGGGGTCTCTTGTTATTCCTCTTCTTTCATTTCTGGTTTTGTTTATTTAGGTCTTCTCTCTTTGCTTCTTGGTGAGCCTGGTTAGCAGTCCATCAATCTTGTTTATCCTTTTAAAGAGCAAGCTCTTGGTTTTGTTGATCTTTTGAATTGTTTCTTTGTTCTCCATGTTGTTTATCTCTGCTCTGATCTTTACTATTTCCTTCCTTCTGCTTTCACTGGGCTTTTCTTGTTGCTCTCTTTTTAGCTCTTTGAGTTTTAGGGTTAGGTAATTTATTACCATTGTTTCCTGTTTTTTAAAGTAGGCTTGTAGGGCTATCAACTTCCCTCTCAAGACTGCTTTCACTGTGTCCCATAAATTTTGTATTGTTGTGTTGTCATTATCATTTGTTGCCCTGATGTTTTTTATTTCTTCCTTGATCTCTTTGGTTACCCAGTTGTTGTTTAATAGCATGCTGTTTAGTCTCCAAGTGTTTGAATTCTTTCTATTATTTTTATTATAGTTGATTTCCAGTTTTATACCACTGTGGTATGAAAAAATGCTTGATATGATTTCTAACTTTTTGATTTTGAAGAGACTTTTTCTATGACCCAACATATGATCTGTCTTTTAAAATGACCCATGTACACTTGAGAAGACTGTATATTCTGTGACTTTGGGGTGAAATGTTCTGAAGATGTCAGTTAATTCAATGGGGTCTCGTGCGTCATTTAGGATTGATGTTTCTTTACTGATTTTTTGTTTAGAGGATTTGTCCAGTGATGAGAGTGGGGTACTAAAGTCTCCTACTATGATTGTATTGCTGTCAATCTCTCCCTTAATATTCTCCAGGAGTTTTTTTATGTATTTCAGTGCTCCTATATTGGGTGCGTATATGTTTAACAGAGTTATTTCTTCTTGTTGAATTGTTCCCATTAGTATTATGAAGTGGCCTTCTTTATCTCTTGTTATGTCCTTCACTTTGAGATCTAATTTGTCAGATATAAGTATTGCAACCCCAGCTCTTTTTTCATTTCCATTTTCCTGAAATACCATCTTCCATCCCTTCACCCTCAATCTGTGTGCATCTCTTCTCCTGAGGTGGGTTTCTTGTAGACAGCAGATATATGGATCATGTTTTCTTATCCATTCCGTTACCCTATGTCTTTTGATTGGAGCATTTAATCCGTTTACATTTAAAGTTATTATTGATAGGTTCTTATCTGCTGCCGTTTTTAGTCTTTACCACAGAGTTCCTACTTCGCTTTCTATTTCTTTTTATTACAGCAGACCCTTTACCATTTCTTGCATTGCTTGTTTGGTGGTAATATATTTTCTTAGTTCTTTTTGTCTGTGAAGCTTCTGATTTCATCTTCAGTTTTGATTGAAATCCTTGCTGGGTGAAGTTTTCTCACATTAAGACCCTTCCTTTGCATGATTTTGTATATTTCATTCCATTCCTTTCTGGCCTGATTAGTTTCTGTTGAGAAATCAGTAGCTAGTTTTATGGGTGTTCCTTTGTAGGTTACTTTTTGTTTCTCTCTGGCTGCTTTTAAGATTCTTACTTTGTCGTTGGTGTTTGCCAGTTTAATTATAATGTGCCTTGGTGTCCGTTTTTTGGGGTTTATTTTGCTTGGAACTCTGTGATCTTCTTGGAGTTGTGTGTGTATTTCTTTCTTATATTGAGGAAATTTCCAATCATTATTTCTTCAAACAGTTTCTCTAATCCTTGCTCAGTTTCCACTCTTTCTGGAACCCCAATTATGCGGATGTTGTTTTCTTTCGTGTTAGCACAAAAGTCCCTTAGGTTTTCCTCTTGCTTTTTAATTTCTTTTTTCTAGAAGCTGCTGTACTTGGATATTTTTCCCTACCGTGTCTTCTAGCTCACTGATGTGGTCCTCTGCTTCTTCAAGTCTACTGTTGATGCTTTCTATTGAGTTCTTTATAACAGTGATGTCATTTTTCATTTCTTCTTGCATTTCTTTTTGCTTTTTCTTCATTTCCTCTTGGGTCTTCTTCATTTTCTCTTGGCTCTTACAGTGTCGATTTTGTCTTACATTCTTTTCATTCACCTTCTGATCACTTCTTTGAAATCTTTCTCTGGCAGGTTTATTTCTGCTTCTTTTTCATTTACTTCCTTTTCTGGTGATACCTGCTTTTGTCGTATTTGGGCTGCTGCTTCTTCTGCCTATGGTCTTTCTTCTCCCCCGGTCTGGTTATGTAATTCTCTCTCTTACGTTGATTCAAAGGCACAAACTACAACACAACCAGGTACAGCACACAAGGCACTGAGTAGAAATGTATTCAGGATGTTAATAATCACAAATAAGGTGACCACCAATGAAAGACAAATTAGGGGTAAGTTGAGAGAGAAAAACAGGAAAATGAGGAAATAAGAAAAGAAAGAAGTGCCAAAATCAAATTGGGAGAGGGACAAAAGTAAATAAATAAAGGAACAAAAAATAAAAAATAGAAAAATAAAATAAAAAGAAGAAGAATAAGAATAAGAAGAAGAAGAAGAAGAAGAAGAGAAAAGGAGAAAAAAAGTCAGAGAGAAAAAGAAAGAGGATAAAAGAGAAATGGGGAACAAACTATAGATGTCTAGTGAAAACTCCAAGAGAACAGTCACAAATCCCAACAAATGCCAGGTAACCAGTACCTGGAGATTAATACAAACTACAAATAACAATGAGTATCGAGGGAGGCGAGGGAAAAGAGAGGTAAAAAACAAACCAAAACAAAGCAAATAAAAAGCAAAATAAAACAAGTAGAATAAGTTAAAACAATCTCACAAAAAAGTACAAAAAATTGATATAATCACCATTCAGGCAAACAGCAACAAAGGACATAGAGAAAAATAACTTTTTGCATAGTGAAGAAAAGAAGAGAGAGGTTTGTATGGACTTGGCGTAGGGAATTTGAATTTAGGTATATTAAGTGGGGTAAAATTTTAACCAGGTAAAGAAAAAGAATAGGGAGAATCTAAAGTTGGAAAAGGGAAAGAGAAACAAGACAACAAAATGGGGAAAGTTAGGAGGAAAGTGTTGTCATAAAAGTAGAGTTGAGATAGAGTAAAATTATGCTAAAGGAAAGATGAAAATAGAATGTAGAACTCTAATCCCAAAGTAAAATAAAGGGAAAACAAAATGACACTTGTTTTTTTCCATAAAGGTAAAATAGTATTAGTACTAATACTAGTTGAAAACAAAAATGTAATAATTAAAAAGGTAAAATCAATTGTGGAGCAAAAAAATAGTTTTTGATTAAAATATGCAAAAATGAAAATAAATTAAAAAATTAAAAAAAAAATAGAATGGTCATTCACTTCCACTATTGTTCTGCTTGGCACTCCTGTTTCCCAGTAGACCTCCACTGCTTAGGTCTTAATCTCTTTATTCTTTTGTGGTTATGCGAGAGTCAATTTGTGCATCATCCCCTTGGTGGCAGTGTTTCAGAATTGACCTCTGTGACTAAGCACAAGACCTCTGTAGCCTGTCCTCAGATCCTGCTACTCTGTGGTTCTCAAAACCGGTTTGTGGGGATTTTGCAGCCGGGACATAGCAACAACTCCCAGGATGTCTTTCTGCCTCAGATCAAAATGAGTTGTTTTCTAGAGCTCCCCTCTTTCAACAACTCCGAGAGTCCACTCCCACATTTAGGGAGCACGCCCTGCCCCACCTCCACGGACCTCTCCAGAAGCAGCTTTCCAGCAGCCCGGTTCCCACAGTGTGCATGTCTCTGTTCTGTGGGACAGGTGAGCTCTCCTTATCCCAGGTGAAATCTGACCTTTCCGTATGGTTTGTGGATCTCCTCTGAGTTTGTGTGTCTGTGCAGATTTGAGAGCGGTGTTCTGGGTCCCCCGGCTGTTCGGTTGGTACTGCAGCTATAGCTTTTCAGACCACTGTAGACATCCACTTCCATCTGCAAGATGGTGCAGTTTCCGAGTTTGCGCTGGTAGCTCCGGCAGACAAAAATTCCATGGCAGCCGAGACCGGTTTGGCTCAGTGGATAGAGCGTCAGCCTGCGGACTGAAATGTCCTGGGTTCGATTCCAGTCGGGGGCATGTACCTTGCTTGCGGGCACATTTCCAGTGTGGGGTGTGCAGGAGGCGGCTGATGGATGTCTCTCTCTCATCGATGTTTCTGACTTTCTATCCCTCTCCCTTCCTCTCTGTGAAAAATCAATAAAATATATTTAAAAAAAAAAACAACCTTGTGGCAGTGGGGCTGCTTGTTCAGGAGAGGCCCGTCCAGCAGTCCCCCATCTTCTCCTGGAGGATAACTGACTCTTAACTTGCCAACAAACACTCCCAGTGCGACTCTCAGCTGCTCTCTCTCCCTCTGCCCAGTGACAAAGCTCCAGACGCGTCTGTCTATTCTGCCGCCATTTTCCCTCCTACCCATTTTTAACTTCTTGAGGAAACTCCCTAAGTCTTCCTCAGTGGCTGCACCAGTCTCTGCCTTCTGACCAGGAGTGTACTAGGATTCCTTATTCTCCACATCCTCACCAGCATTTGTCATTTGCTGATTTGTTGATGATAGCCATTTTGACATGTGTGAGATGGTATCTCATTGTTGTTTTGATTTGCATTTCTTGGTGCATGTTTTCATGTCTCTCGGCCTTTCCCTATGTCCTCTTTCAAAAGTGTCTATTTAGATCCTTTACCCATTTTTTGATTTAATTGATTATCTTCCTTTTGTTAAGTTGTGTGAGTTCTCTGTAAATTTTTGAGATTAAACTTTTATCTGAAATATCATTGACAAATACTTTCTCCCATACAGTGGGCCTTCTTATTTTGTTGATGGTTTCTTTTTGCTGTGCAGAAGCTTTTTATTTTGATGTACCATATTTTTCGTATATAAGGTGACTTTTTAACTAAGGAAAATTCTCTCAAAAGTCTGGGGTCGACAGCAATCAAGCTTAGTGAGAGGAAGTTGGACCCTGGAGTGGTGCCTCAGCCCTGGTGGTCAAGGTTGATTTCTTTGGGCATAAGGATTTGGAACCAAAGAAGAAATGAGTGGAAACAGAGACTCATGTTCAGGCCAGCCTTGTAAGGCCAAAACTAAAAACCTGAATGTGAGTTGCCAATCAAACACCCTTCACCAGCCCTTTGGCCAGATGAAGGACCAGGGCCTTAGAAACCAGAGGCCCCATCCCCGGATGATGGAACTGATCCTGCGTCTGCAGCAGATCATAAATGAGTACATCCTGTCGCTGGAGAGCAGGCACCAGCAGGAGGAGCAAAAGCACAGTCGGAACATCATGGACTAGGAAGCCAACCTCATCCAAGTCGTGTCTGAGGTAGTCAACCTCTTACGAATCAGAGCTCAAGTAGCCTGAAGATCCAACTGCCTTTCCTTTACCTAGGCTCAAGGGGTGATGCTGGAGGTGGACAACAGGCCTGACCAGCTAAGGCACCAACTTCGTGATCCAAAAACTGCATTTATCAGCTGTAATCTATCCAACCGTGGGATTGACGTCTCTGTCCTATACCAGTCCAACTTCCAGGACTTCATAGCTTACCAAGGAGACAAATACCACAAGGAGAAGAATGCCTTGGGCTTCATTAACCTTGGCCTCAGTGAGAACAAACTTTGCATTGATCTGCTGACTGAAAGGTTGAGTCAGAGTGACATGAACTACACTGTTGAAGACCTTCTGCAATATCCTGATTGGAGAGGACATGCATTCCTGAGGAAAGAAGTAGCCCGGTTCCTGACCTACTACTGCAGGGCACCTGACTGGCTTTATCCAGAAAATGTGGTTGTTCTAAATAGCTGCCTCTCTGTCTTCTTGACCCTTACCATGGTGCTGTGTGATCCAGGTGATGCCCTTCTGATCCCCACACCCTTCCATTCTGGCTTCTCATTAACTTCCAGCCTGTATTCAAAAGTTGAGCTGATTCATGTCCATCTGCAGAATAAGATCACTTTGGCAAACACCCAACCATTCCAGCTGACTGTGGACAAGTTGGAGGAAGCCTTGGTTGGGGCTAAGTTTAAGAGGAAAAAGGTCAGAGGCCTTGTTCTCATCAACCCCAGTAATCCTCTGGGAGACATCTACTCTCAGGACACACTGAAGTGAAGGAATATCTGGAATTTGCCAAGAGGGACAACCTACATGTGATTATTGATGAGATTTACATGCTATCTGTGTTTTGTACATCCATCCCATTCCACAATGTTCTGAGCATGAAAAGTTTGCCTGACCCCAGCAGGACCCATGTGATCTGGGGCACCAGTAAGAGTTTTGGGATCTCTGGCTTCTGTTTTGGCACTCTGTATACCCACAACAAGGAGGTGACCTCTGCCATAGGTACTTTTGGCTTCCTCCACGGCATCTCTGGCATCACCCAGCACAAGCTGTGTCAGCTGCTCCAGGACAGAGAATGGATTGATAAGGTGTACCTGCCCACTAATTGCTCCCAGATTCGGTACATCACCAACAAGTTGAAGACAATGGAGATCCCTTTTCTCAATTGTAGCTCCAGATTCTACATCTGGGTCAACTTGAAAGAATACCTGGACCCATGCACATTTGAGGAAGAGCAGCACCTTTATCGCTGCTTCCTGGACAACAAGCTCCTATTGGCCCCTGGCAAGGCCTACATGTCTAAGGAGCCTGGCTGGTTCCGCCTCACCTTTACGGAGAAGCCCCAGTGCCTGGAAGTCGCCATGCAGTGGTTCTCCGAGGTGGTAACCGACGCTAAGCAGGAATGGATAGAGAAACAACTGGAAGATGCAATAAGAGAAATTGCGTTCTCCCCAACCAGCAGGCACTCAAGCTCATCCTCCAGTGACTTCTCCTTAGAAAACTTTGATCCCTCTCATTTTTGAGAACTTGCTTCTTTTTCTCTTTGCTAGCCATTGTGTGTGAGCAAAATGTTTTTATGGTTGGGGGTTGGAAATCCTAGAGTAACAAAGGGAGCTTTCTGTCTCCCTATTTAATTGGTTTTATTTTTGTATTTGAAACCTAATAAAGTCCATATATTCTTAAAAAAAAAAAAAGTCTGGGGTTGTCTTAACATGGGGTGTCATCTTATAGGGCAAGTATATCCCAAAATCTATATTTTAACTGGAAAAGTTGGGGGTTGTCTTATACGCCAGAAAATATAGTAATCCCATTTGTCTTGATTGCCCTAAACCCATTTGTCTCCATTGCTGTGTCTGTAAAGATATTGCCACAACATATGTCTATTTTTCAGCCTAATGCAGTCTTGTAGGATTTTTGTGGTTTCCTATCTTACATTTAAGTCCTTTAGCCATTTTGTGTATGGTGTAAGTTGGTGATCTAGTTTCATTTTTTTGCATGTATCTGACCAAATTTTCCAACACCATTTATTGAAGAGACTGTCTTGACTCCATTGTATGCTGTTGCCTCCTTTGTCAAATCTTAAATGAGTATAATGGCTTAGGTCTATTTCTGGGTTCTCTGTTCTGTTCCATTGGTTTATTTTTCTGTTCTTATGCAGTTTTGAGAACTGTGGCTTGGTTATATAGTTTGATATCTGGTATTGTGGTCCCTCCAACCTTGTTCTTCTTTCTCAGCATTGCTGTGGCTATTCAGGGTCCTTTTTTATTCTAAATGAATTTTTGGAGAGTTTCTTCTAGATCTTTGAAGTATGCTATTGGTATTTTAATGGGGATTGTATTGAATCTGTAGATTGCTTTGTGTAGTATGGACATTTTAATGATATTGATTCTGCCAATCGATGAACATGGTATATTCTTCCAACTGTTTATGTCTTTCTCTATCTCTTTTTTTCAATGTCCTGTAGTTTTCTGAGTGCAGGTCTTTTACCTCCTTTTTAAGTTTATTCCTAAGTTCTTTCTTTATTTATTTTTTCGTGCAATGGTAAATGGGATTTTTTTTTTCATTTCTCTTTCTCTGATGTATAAAAAGGCCATACATTTCTGGATGTTAATTTTGTATCCTGTTACATTGCAAGATTCATTCATTAAGTCTAGTAGTTTTTTTATGGAGTCTTTGGGATTTTCTATGTACAATATCATGTCATCTGCCAATAAGGACAGTTTTACTTCTTCTTTTCCAATTTGGATGACTTTTATGTATTCTTCTTAATCTGATCACGATGGCTAGCACTTCCAGTACTATATCAAACAGGAGTGGTGAAAGTGGGCATCCCTGTCTTGTTCCTCTTCTTAGGGGAAATGAGTTTAGTTTTTGCCCATTGAGTACAATGTTGGCTGTGCATTTTTTATATGTGGATTTTATATGTTGAGGTATGATCCCTCTATTCCCACTTTATTGAGAGTTTTTTATAAAGAAAGCATGTTGGATTTTGACAAGTGCTTTTTTTGCATCGATTGATACGATTATTTGTCTTTCAGGTTGTTTATGTGACGTAGCACATTTATTGATTTGCGGATATTGTACCATCCTTGCATCCCCGAAATAAATCCCACTCAGTTATGGTATATGATCTTTCTAATGTAATGCTGGATCTGATATACTAGACTTTTGTTGAGGATTTTAGCATCTATGTTCATCAAGGATATTAGTCTGTAGTTCTCTCTCTCTCTCTCTCTCTCTCTCTCTCTCTCTTTGTAGTGTCTTTATCGGGATTTGGAATTAGGTGATGCTGGCTTCATAGAAAGCTTGGAAGATTGCCTTCCTCTTGAATTTTTTTGAATAATCTGAGGAGGATAGGTTTTAGTCCTTTGAATGCGTGGTAGAACTCCCCTGTAAAAGTGTTCAGACCAGGGCTTTTGTTTGCTACAAGATTTTTTAAATTTTTTTATTGATTAAGGTATTACATATATGTTCTTAAGCCCCCATTGCCCCCTAGCCCCTCAATCATGGCCTCACCCCTCTGTTATCTCTGTCCATTGCATGCAAGGCCTTTGGTTGATCTTTCCCCTTTATTCCACCCTTGCCTTCTTTCCCTCTGATATTTGACAGTCTGATCAATGCTGCTCTGTCTCTGGAACTCTTTTTGTTCATCAGTTTATATTGTTCATTATATTCCATAAATGAGTAACATCATGTGATATTTGCTGCAAGATTTTTGATTCCTGCTTCAATATCTTTGGTAGATATCAGCCTATTCACATTTTTTGTATTCTTCCTGATTGAGTTTTGTGAGCTTGTGTTTTTCTAAGAATATGTCCATTTTGTCTAGGTTGTCCAGTTTTTTGGAATAGAGTTGCTCAAAGTATTTTTTATACTCCTTTTTGTTTCTGTGGGGTCAGTTGTTTTTTCACCTCTCTTCTTTCTGATTTTCGTTATTTAGGTCTTCTCTCATTGCTTCTTGGTGAGCCTGGCTAGAAGGTCATCAATCTTGTTTATCGTTTCAAAAAATCAGCTCTTAGTTTTATTGATCTTTTGTGTGTGTGTGTGTGTGTTTTATATATATATATTTTTGTCTCTATGTCATTTATTTCCACTCTGATCTTTATTATTTCCTTCCTTCTGCCCACACTGGGCTTTTCTTGTTGTTCTCTAATTCTTTGAGTTGTATGGTTAATTTATTACCATTTTTTCTTTTATTTTTTTATTTTTGTCTGTTTGTTTGTTTTTTGTTTTGTTTTGTTTTCAGATAGGCTTGCATAGCTATGAACTTCCCTCTGAAAACTGGTTTCACTGTGTCCCATAGATTTTGGATTTTTGTGTTTTCATCATCATTTTTACCAGGATACTTCTTATTTCTTCTTTGATTTCTTTGATAATCCAGTCATGGTTTGGTAGCATGCTATTTAGCCTTAAATGTTTGATTTTTTTTCTTTGTTTTTATTGAAGTTGATTTCTAAGTTTATGCCATTGTGATCTGAGAAGATGCTTAATATGATTTCTATCTTCTTGAATTTGAAGAAACTTTGCCTGTGTCCCAATGTGTGGTCCGTCTTTAAAAATGGCCCATTAGCACTTGAGAAGAATGTATATTCTGTGGCTTTGGGTGAAATGTTTTGAAGATTTCAATTAATTCCATCTGATTTAGCGAGTCATTTAGGATTGATGTTTCTTTGCTGATTTTCTGTTTTTTTATTTTATTTAAATTAAATCTTTATTGTTCAGACTATTACCTTTCTTTTTCTTTTTTTCCCTCCATAACTCCCCTCCACCTGTATCCCACCCCTCTTTCTACCCTTATCCCCACCCCACATTGACCTCATCCATAGGTGTATGATTTTTGTCCAGTCTCTCCCTGCACCCCCCCTCATCCCTTTCCCCCTGAGAATTATCAGTCCACTTCCTTTCTGTGCTCCTGATTCTCTATTATATTCACCATTTTATTCTGTCCATCAAATTTTTAATTTACTTAATTTTTAGATTCACTTGTTGATAGATATGTATTTGTTGTTCATAATTTTTTATCTTTTACTTTTTTCTTCTTCCTCTCTTAAAGCATTTCATATATTACTGGTTTGGTGTTGATGAACTCCTTTAGCTTTTTCTTCTCTGTGAAGCTCTTTATCTGCCCTTCAATTCTGAATGATAGCTTTGCTGGATAGATTATTCTTCTTGTAGGTTCTTGTTACTCATCATGTTGAATATTTCTTGCCACTCCTGTCTGACCTGCATCGTTTCTCTTGAGAAATCAGCTGACAGTCGTATGGGTGTTCCCTTGTAGATAATGAAATGTTTTTCTCTTGCTGCTTTTAATATTCTCTCTTTGTCTTTTGCTCTTGGCATTTTAATTATGATGTGTCTTGTTGTAGTCCTCTTTGGATTCCTTTTATTTGGGGTTCTGTGTGCTTCCTAGACTTGTAAGTCTATTTCTTTTACCTGATGTGGGAAGTTTTCAGTCATTATTTCTTTAAATAGGTTTTCAGTATCTTGCTCTCTCTCTTCTTCTGGCACCCCCACAATTCTGATGTTGGTATGCTTGAAGCTGTCCCAGAGGCTCCTTATATTATCTTTACATTTTTGCGTCCTTTTCTCTTCTTGCTTTTCCAGTTGAGTGTTTTCTGCTTCTTTATATTTCAAATTTTTTACTTGTTTCTTGCCTTCCTCTCGTCTGCTGTTAGGACTCTGTATAACATTTTTTATTTCAGTCAGTATCTCTAGTTGGTCCTTTTTCATCTCCTCTTGGGACTCGCTAAATTTATCCATCATCTCTAGCATCTCTAGTTGGTCCTTTTGCATCTCCTCTTGGGACTTTATAAATTTATCTATCTTTTCTAGCATATTCTTGAAAAACCTTGTAAGCGTGGTTTTGAACTCTATCCAGTCGTTTTTTTTCCTCCATTTCTTTTGTTTGTGATCCCTTCCCTTGTCTCGGCATTTTCACTATGCCGGGGAAACTTCTGTGTTGAATTCAGCCTTATGATACGAGACTTGCAAAACCGAAGAAGCCTCTGTTGAGCTTGGGATGGGTGGAGTCTCGGGGCTTAAAGAACCGCCTTGCCTTCCAGTCAGCCCCGCCCTCCAAGGCTCCTGAGTCTCACGTGACTGGGTAATCGCTGGAGCGGTCCTTGTGCGCGCCTGCCCGCAGTCCCTCTAGACCGTTGCCTTTCCAGCTCCCCTGCGCACCAGGACCACACGAGTCTAGGTCTCCAGGGTTTCACCCGAAACAGGGGCTTAGTGGAGTCAGAAGTTGCACAGGTGGGAGGGTCTGTCTCCCGCCCACTTACGAAAACCAGGGGCACAATCAGCAATCTGTTCTCTGTGCAGTGCCTTGTGCGCCACCAGACCTCTGATCTTTTGCGACTCCCCTAAATTTCCATGCACCTCTCCCTTTTCACAGTCCAAACTCCCCCCGTATGAGTTTCGGCTGGTTCTGGGGTTTAGTGTCGTAAGATAAGGGGTTCAATGCCGTTGGGAGTCTCCGTTTCCCTCCCGCCAGAGAAAGCCAGCCAGGTACTCCGGGACCCGCTCTCTCAGCGCGTGCGTCTCCGTTCCTCAGCTTTTTGTAGTTCCTCTGGGTTTCTGTGAGCCCCTCTCTTTCCTTCTAGCTGTAGAACTTCCACTTAGCCAGCTTTCCTGTGGTTCTGGATGATGTCTATTCTGTCTTTTAGTTGTAGTTTTGAAATTGTTGTGCAAGGCAGCAGTGTAGGTGTTTACCTATGCCACCATCTTGGTTTCTCTTCTTATTTTCTGTTTAGAGGATTTTCCCCATGGTGTTAGTGACTATGACTATATTGCTGTCAATCTCTCCTTTTATATCTTCTAGATTTTTTTTTTAATGTATTTGGATGTTTCAGTATTGGGTGCATATTTGTTTACCAGAGTTATATCTTCTTGTTGAATTGCTCCCTTTAGTATTATGAAGTGGCCTTCCTTAATCACTTGTTATGGTGTTCACTTTGAGGTCTAATTTGTTAGATAAGTATTGCTACTCCAGCTTTTTTTTTTCCAAGTTTAAATTCTTTAACTCTCATTTTTGCCTACCCGACTTCAAAAATATCTATCTATATAAAAGGTTAATATGCTAAATGTCCCTCTGCCCATCCAGTCAGTTGCTATTATGCACACTGTCCACCAGGGGGCAGACACTCAATGCAGGAGCTTCAAAGCTCCAGTGACTTGGCAGCAGATGTTCTCAGGTGAAGCATCCCAAAACCAAAGAAGAGGGACACCGTTTCCTTTCAGAGGCACCCAATTCCACCTTTGGCCATGGGTTATGTTGTTACTGGGGTACTGTTGGCCTGGAATCAGTCTTACTACACACCTGTTTTTGCATTTCACATACCCTATTACTGCAACTTTGCACCATGCCCTCTCACACTCTGGGACCCCTCAGAGGATGTTGAAGAATGCGTTTTGGCCCAATTCCTGCAGGCCAGGCTGAGGGACCCCACCTAATGTAAGGATCCCGCTCACTTTGCAGATGCCCTTCGAGGCACGGAGACACTCCAAGTGCGGCTGGCTAGGGAGGGACCGAAGAAGGTTGGCTCCAGGGTGTGTCTGTCCCATCTCGTCCAGTCCCACCCACCAGCCACCTTCTACTTAATTTCAGTGTGCACGAATCCATACACTGGGTCACTAGTCTTCCCATAATTACCTACACATACCTCAAAAACTATGAAGTATATATAAATAATGAGATTAACCTTTCAGATCATTAAAGATAAGCTCTGAGGTAAAAAATGGATAATGGAGTCTTTACCTTGAATGAGAGGGAAACATACTAGAAATATTTAAATGAGACAGTAAAAACACTTTATTCTTAGAAAAGATCTTGCCTCAACTTTAATTGTGAACAAGTAGACTTTTTACTGTACCCTAAATATTTTATATCCCCTATCTTTTCTTAACACAGGCAGAAAGGGTATTAAATATAATGCACAGAAAAAGAAAGTACTTTTAGGCTTAAGTGTTTACATTAGATATTTGAATATTCATTAAATGAGTCTTACCAACCTCATTTATTTAGGTATTATTTGGAAAAGAAATTATTCCTTTCTTTAAAAATGAATGTCCAATCAAAATTCCAGCAAGTTATTTTGTAGATATCAACAAGGATGCTAAAGGTTATATGGAAAATCTAAGGCCTAGATTAGCAACACAAGGAACAAAGTTGGAGGACTCATACTAATCTATTTCAAGACTTAGATAAATGCACAGTAATCAGGACAGTATGGTATTGGTAAAAGAATAGACACATATATCAATGGGATAGGGTAGAGGGCCCAGAAACAGACTCACAAAAATATAGTCAAGTGATCTTTGACAAAGGATCAAAGGCAATTCAATAAAGAACAGTGTTTTCAATAATTTGTACTGGAACAATTGAATATTCATGTAAAAAAGTGAATCTAGACATAGACCTTATACCTTTCACAAAATTAACTGAAAATAGATTATAGACCTAAATATAAAATACAAGACTGGAAAACTTCTAGAATAAAACTTAGGAGAAAATCTATAAAACCTTGGGTTTGCAAATGTATTTTTAGATACAACACCAATGTGTGATCCAAGAAAGGTAAAGTTGGTAAGTTGGACATCATTAAAATTAAAAACTTCTGCCCTGTGAAAGACACTATTAAAAGAATAAAAAGACAAGTCACTGACTGGGAGAAATATTTGCAAAACTATATCTGATGAGATGTATCCACTATTCACACACACACACACACACACACACACACACACATACACACACACACACACACATTTAAAAAACTCTTAAAACTCAATAATAAGAAAACAAAACATTTTTAAAAGTGGGCACAAGATTGAAAAAACAGAAAAAGATGTTGTAGATGACAAATATGCAGATATTTATTTCTAATACCATTCCCATTATAAGGAATATGGATTCTTGGAGAGAAGGCTGATTCTGAGACTGGAGTAGGATATCCAGTATAATCCTATATAAAAAAAGCCTACTATGCTAAGTGTCCGGTCGTCTGTTCAACCAATCAAAGTGCAATATGCTAATGATATGCTAAGGCTGCTCAACCACTCACTATGATGTGCACCGACCACCAGGGGCCAGACAGTCAACCAGTCAATGAGTCACTATGACATTCACTGAACACCAGGAGGCAGATGCTCTGGTTGGTAGGTTTAGATTGCTGTTGAGGGTCTAGCTGATCAGTTCAGAGCTGGACATACCCTGGAGCCCTCCCATGGTTCCTCTCTGGCTGGCCAACCTCCCATGTCCCTTCCCAGCTGTGTGCATTTGTTTACTCTCAGTGATTGGTGAATGAATGCATTTACTAGATCTATTCAGTTTAAATTTAAAATTACTGTAATACATAAAGAAAACTTTTCTGTGAAATTAAATTTTTCATTCATACTTAATTTTAATTACACAAACATGTCTACACTTGAGGCCCGATGCATGAAATTCATGCAAGAGTAGTCCTTCTTTCTCCTAGCTGCCAGTACTGGCTTCCCTTTGGCACCCAGGCTTCCCTCCAGCCATGAGCAGTTGGCAGGGGAGGGCAATTGTGGGCACTCAGGCCAGGAGGGGAGAGCAGTTAGAGGCAATTGGCCAGCAGGGGAGAGCAGTTAGTGGCAACTGAGCTGGCAGGGGAGAGCAGTTATGGGTGACTTGTCTGCAGGGGAGGGCAGTTGGTGGCTATCAGGCCAGCAGTTGGGGGCAATTGGACTGGCTGGGGAACAGTTAGGCATCAATCAGGCTGACAGAGGAGTAGTTAGGGGATGATCAGACTGGCAGGCAGAAGCAGTTAGGGGCGATCAGGCAGGCAGGCAGGCAGGCAGGCAGGCAGGCAAGCGGTTAGGAGCAGTCCTGGATTGTGAGAGGCATGTCCGGCTGCTGGTTTAGGCCCGATCCCTATGTTAGACATCCCCCAAGGGGTCCCAGCTTGGAGAGGGTTCAGGCTGGGCTGAGAGACATCCCTCCTCCACCCCATGCACGAATTTCATGCACTGGGCCTCTAATACTAATATAAGATGTTAATAATAGGGGAAACTGGGTGGAGAGTATGTGGGAACTGTGCACTATACTCTCCATTTTCTGTAAATTTAAAACTGTTCTATTAAAGAAATCAAAGTTTTGAAGGTCACAATAACATTGTTTTCTGTCTCACAGTTTTGAGAGTGTTTGCTGCCTTGCTGACTCTCCTTCTCTCTCAGACATCACTTTTGATGGCAACCCCATAGCTCAGGAGCCATGGTACAAGCACACTGTTCTTCAGAACATGCTGCAGCTGCGTCAGCTGGATACAAGGAGAGTCACGGTGAGAGCTCCTCCAAGTGCTTACAAGTCTGTTCTCCTTAGTGTGCATGAGGGAATTGGGGATGCTTCTTAATTCTAATAAGCTAGGGTAATTATGGTATACTTCAAAATTGTAATTATAGATATTTTTACTACTTTCCCCCTATTCCCAATGTTATTGAATAGAGCTTTTTAAATTCCTAGCCTTCTATTTAAATTAATTATTATGTTTGTTATTCATTTTTGCTTAATATCTAACTAATAACTTACTTTGTAATGGTTAAGAATTTCATCAGTAATGGTTAAGAATATAATGGTTAAGAAAGTGGGCCCTGGAGCCAAACTGTTTAAGGGACATAGGAGCCAACTGATAAAGATAAGCTCTGAGGTAAAAGAGTGAATCTAGATATAGATCTATACCTTTCCCGAAATTAACTGAAAATTGACTATAGATCTAAATATAAAATACAAGACTAGAAAACTTAGGAGAAAAATCTAGGAAACCTTGGGTTTGTGACTATTTTCTAGTTGTATACCTTCAGCAGTTTCCTTAACCTTTCTTTACCTCATTTTCTCAAAGTAAAATGGGGATCATAACTGTATTATGTTGTTAGTTGTTAGTAAGGTAAAATAAAGTATTGAACAAACCTTAGAACAGGGTGAGGCTATTACAAGGTATCATATGGAGTTGTTTTTGATGCTGTACTTCTCAAAGTAATTTTTTCTTATTCCTTCTATCCCACTCTACCTATACTACTTAGAGAGGTTCTGATATGGTTCCTCAGCTGAGTGAAATGCTGCATATGATATCTTGTTTATTGGTATACAATGTACATTAGAATACTTTGGACTCCAAGAAGTTCTGGAAGAAAGAAACTTGCCTTAATTAGTTTTATTGCATCCCAAGTTAATTTTAATATTTTATTTTCTCAGAAAAGTCCTTTTAATAATCTTAGAACTAAGCTTCTACTTATTTTCTTCTTAATGCTTCCAATTTTAATTGCATCTTGATTGATCAGCTAAGTTTATTCAATTGCCAGTTGACTCATGGCCTGTATACAGCTTCACAATGTGTGCAGTTTACGCCTCTATCTCAGCAGTATCATGGACAGATAAGATGGCTAGCACAGAGTTAAGTGTTGATGAATTCATGAATACCAGGGATCTGGTAGGTTCTGCTCTCTCTTTGTTCCAGTGTGGTTCTTTGTTCTCTCAATTTGTTCAGATCTATACTGTCAATACTGTTTCATACTTTTATTCTATCTACATGTCTTTCTTAATTACACATTTTGGCTACCTTTCATTGTTCTTCCTGAGGAAGTTGGTATGAGTGGGGTAAGAGGTTAAGCTAACCCATTTATATAAATTAGTACTTAATTATGTACAGTAAACCCTTCATTTTGTGGACCTCAATTTAACAGACTTCGGATTTTAGATAGAATTTCTGATCCATATATCATATGTGAAAATTAGCACCCTGTTAATTTTTAAATGCTTTTAACCAAGATTTGCTTATAATTAAACTGATAGGTTGTTTTTTGTTTTGTTTTAATTCACTGTAATTTTTAACAAACTTTAGCAAATAGGCCATATGGTAGAAAAAATACTGTAGTAATTTCACCAACATAAAGAAATATTACATATCTACACTATAGTCTATAGCTCTTAAACAGTGTTGGGCAAATGATTAGCAATCATATCAAATCACTTGAGGTAATTGGTTCTGTTGCCACATGACATGACTTTCTGTGGCAGTTTAACACATGCCAGCTGATATTCCCATGTGCACTGAACCATGTCCCAGCTATGTGCATTTGTTTACTCTCAGTGATTGGTGAATGAATGCATTTACTAGATCTATTCAGTTTAAATTTAAAATTACTGTAATACATAAAGAAAACTTTTCTGTGAAATTAAATTTTTCATTCATACTTAATTTTAATTACACAAACATGTCTACACTTGAGGCCCGATGCATGAAATTCATGCAAGAGTAGTCCTTCTTTCTCCTAGCTGCCAGTACTGGCTTCCCTTTGGCACCCAGGCTTCCCTCCAGCCATGAGCAGTTCCTGGGACCTGGGCTTCGTTCTGGCTACTTGCAGGCATCTGGGACCCAGGCTTCACTCTGGCCACCAGCAGGCACCAGGACCCAGGCTTCCCTCTAGCCCCGGTGTCATCTGGAAGGATGTCTGGAATGATATCCAGTTTAATTAGCATATTATGCTTTTATTATTATAGATAAGTGAAAACAGGTAAACCAACTAATTTGTCAATTTTTTAACATGTGCATTTGGAAAACCTGCTTTATTTTATAATGGATTTTTGGCTTTAATGGACACCCCCTCAACCAAATGAGTCCACTATATAAAGATTTTACTGTATTGTGCTTCTTATAGTGAACTTATGTCAGTCTTATCTACATAATTAATGTCCTTACATAGCAGAAATCATTCTTCTTTTTCCTTGTCTAATACATTCAAGTGTTCTGTACATGTTTCTTTTCTTCTCTACCTCACTCAATGCAGAAAACGTAATAATGTTCAATAAAGATTTGCTGGTTCAGTGATATTTACCCACTTCTATGCCTTAAATAAAGGAGAATAAAACTGTATGTAGTCACTGTTCTTGTACAGTCCATTGAGTATGTTTGCCTGGTGAGGAAAGAGGGAAAATCACCTGGCGTGGGAGTAGGGCCAGCTGCCCTGCTAAATACAGAGCAGCAGTCCTTCACATCTGCTCTTCCACTGCTTATTTTAGAAGTTTAAGAAACTCTTACATGGCAACAATCTCAAAGTTACAGAGAAGTTGTACATACAGTACAAAGAACTTTTTTTTTTCTTATATTGTTGTCAAATGTGGACCAGGACCAAGGCAAATCTGCCAGGCCAGTCTGGAAATGGGTCCTTGCAAAGTTGCAGAAAAAGCATTTCGGGACTCATGCATAGGAGTTGAGGTATAGTGGCAAGATTTATTGAGAGGCATGCATGGCATAGATGCCACAGCAGAAGCTGCTGTACTGCCTCATTCATGACCAGTGGGTCAGCTTCATCTCACTGTGGAAGAAGTCTAACTTGTGGAGCCACACGTCCGCACTTGTGCTCACTCAGGAGAAGAGCCAGGACCCAGACCTGTTGTGCCATTACCCTGGCATTCAGGGCTCTGAGACAGTGTGCACCTTGAGCCTTTGTTTGGCTTTGATTGTATTTTCTTGGGTTTGGGAGAGAGCAGGCTTTCTTTCAAATGCTCCAATTTGTTTCTAATTCTTCTCTGGCTTGTGCTGGGCCCTCTCCCTATCCAATCCTTTTCCTTAATCTTTTGGGGTTCTATATCCTTATCCTATCTTGTCCTTTTCCCAGGCTAGACTCCTCTCCTTTAGGGTGGCCATTTTGGCTCCTACTGCACATGCCTCATAGTTTTATCTCATCATCTGGCTTCTGTGCATGTCTCAGCAGAGGAAATTCCCCCTTTCTGTTTTACCCCTTCCACTGGTTTAATCTATGGGAAGGGGCTGGTAATTCCCTGGGGAGATTGGAAAGCTGGTTCTTCCTCCCTACTCAGAGGGTGGAAGAAGAGATGTTAATCTCCTTGACAGGGCAATTCGGCTAACTTCTTTGTCTGGAAGCCAAAACTCCTAGTTAAACCAACTTAATTAGCTGAGGGTGAATTACACAATGAACAAGGACTGTGGTTCCCAAACTGTGTGCCAAAGATGCTATAGTGAACTCAAAGGGGCACTGTGGAACACTTTTTAGTGTTAAGGAAAACACGGTGATATTTGGTATCAATGAATTACTGAAAAACTTCAGCTCAAGGTAGTTTACCATTTCAACATTAGATCACACGATATTTCTCTCTTTGGCACCATATCTTTTCAAAGCTGATTTTTCAGTGGTTATTGTGGTCAAAACAAATGCCATGTCAAATTACTGGTAGTATGGAACAGGAAATGAAGGTGGCAGTGTCCAGTCTAATTCCAGTGTTAGAGAAGTTGTCTACTGCCCCTCAGGTACACATGTTCCATTGGTAAATAATTGTGGTTATTTAAGAGTGATATATTTTTTCTTTCAGTTTATATGTATTATTGTTTTCCAATGGCTACTAAGTTGCTAGAACATGAACACTTGTTAAGTTGCTTCCTAGCTATAGTAAACAGAGCTCTAGCACATTTCTTTTGACTTAGAAACACTGTGGAAAACTTTCTGAGCTATTCTTAGTCACTTTGAAATGAAAAGTTTCTCTACTAGGGTCTACGTTAGATACTAGATATGACAAGATCAGACTTACAATTTCTGCCCTCTCCTCCCATTAACTTACAGTCTAGTGCAGAGGCAGTCATGCAGCCTGATTATAATTCAAAATGACTAGTTAGTTAAGATAGATTGATTGATGGATATGTGTATGTACACACACACACACACACACACACACCACAATCATATCAAAGAGCAAAGCACTCCTATCAGAGAAATAGGATAAGTTCCAAAGGAGAAAATATTTGAGTTTTGAAGAATGGCAAAGAAGAAAAAGGAAGTATCTGTGAAGAATGTTCCAGGGAAAGAGAACGTATGCAAAATGCAGAGAGGTGCTGAGAGACTATAGCAACTGATAGCAGTTCAATATGGCTGAGCAGTGAGTACATGGGGAAGACTAGCAGGAGCAAAGGATATCTGACAGGCAAGGACTAGGCCATCAAAGGCATTTTATATCATAATAAAGTGGTTAGATTTTTGTCATGATCATAATAAGAAGCTCTTGAAGACTTTAAGGTTGTTAACTTGGAATTGCCTATGAAAAAGATTCTCCCTCTGAGTAGCAGCCTAGAGGATGAATTGGGGAGGATGAGTTGGATGGTGAGATAAGAAGCAGGGAGATAGACAGGGTTAAGAGCTTCTAGGGCTCCGATCCAGAGGAATGGCGAGAGATAATGTGGTGCTAAGAAGTAATATGAGTTGTTGGTTTCAATGCCTGTTTTGCTTTGTTAACAAGAATGGCTTTTAGTATGTAAAGAATAGAAATAAATATCAATAAGGTAAAAGTGAGGTCTAGGATAAGTGAATAAGTTTGAATTCAGACCCATCTAGAGCAGGTCCAAACATCATCTGTAAGGACCTAATTAGGCTTTTGGGGCTATCCAAGCTCTGTTGAAAACTACTCAGCTCTGTCATTGGGGTGTGAGCACAGGCATATCCAGTTCATAAGTAAATGAGCATGGCTGTGTTCCAGCAAAATGTCATTTACAAAAGCAGGTGGCAGATTAGATTTGGCCTGTGGACTAGAGTTTACCAATCCTTGATCTAGAACACTGAATAGACATAGTGAATGAATTGGTAAACCACTGAAAGTTATTTCTGAGAAGCGGTGTTGAATAATAGAGTAGCCTGAAAGAAAGGTAAACTAATCTGTCTTTTTACTAAAGAAGGGAAGAATGTAAATTCCACAAATTGTAATAATAAACTTGATGTTGATTATGAAAGAAAACTACATTAGGTTATTACAAGAGGTATTGTGAGTACTTAAGGAATTGATCCCTAGGAGGCAGCATTAGTTCATTAAAAACAATTTATACCAAAGTCATTTTTCTATTTTAGATATTATAAATAGTCCATTTCAGAAGAGTGCTATAAATAAATAGTGTTTTACTACTTAACCAAAGTATTTGACAAGTCTTTTATGAGATCACTTTGGATAAATCCTATGACAACATGGTTAAATGGATTTGTAATTCAGGTATACCTATAGAACATGAATTAATTGATTAATGCCAGCCCATAGAGAAATCTGTATTTGTAGGCTATGAGGCTTTTTCTCGGGCCAATTCTATTTAACATTTGTGATTAATGACATGATAATGACAATATTTATTTTATTCTGATAAAGCACATGAATGACAGAAACTAAAGAAGTTAGAGATCCTGATATATTTATTGATCAAATCAGAATCTAAAAGTAGACAAAGGATGATACTGCAGGTCTTCAGATATTTTCACAACTATCCAATAAGAGAAAAGACACATTTTGAAAGGCTAGAACAAGGACCATTGTATAGAAAGTTCTGGGAGATAGAATTTTCTTATTATTTTTAAGGCTATATGTTCACAATTCTGAAACAGACACAATGCATAAAGTCTTCACCTCAGACCCACATTTAGTTGGCTTAATATGATCTTATTTATAATTTGCTCTCGAAAAAATAGAATCACCTACCTGAAGTAGAAGTGATGTTTTTTTTTGTTTGTTTGTTTGTTTTCTCACTCTGATGATATGGTTCCCATTACTAATGCTTACCAATGTGTTCTGGTTCTCCTCTTTTTTTTTTTTTTTTTTTTTACATATGGATAGATGAAACTTCCTTTCCTCTTGCAGTTAGATGTGGTCATGTAATTTGCTTTGGTCCATGAGATATGAGCAGAAATAATGTATATAATTTCTAGTCAGAAGCATTTAAAAACTTACATGTGATTTTTCCATGCCTTTCTTCTGTAGTCATTGTGGAAGCATATGATGAGTTGCAGATACTGTCAAATCACAATACCTAAGAGTACTTAGCCAATTTATGGAGGACAGTTGTAGTGTTCTCTACATAATCAAGAAATAAACTTTTCTTATTGTAAGCCAGTGTAAGCTGTGAAGTTGTTATAATGGCATAACCTATCCTGTTCTGGCTTTTACCCAGTTTGGTCTTTAGTAACTAATAGCCCCAGGCCAATAGAAGTTAGGTGACAGGGCTTCTAATATTCAGTTGGACATTAACTATGACCCTAGAAAAATCAGTTTCTCTGTAAAACAAAATTCTTTGAATTAAAAATATGGACCATCTCTTCTAGACAAAAATTCTGTGATTTTAAAATCACAAAACAACAGCCTTTTGTTTGTTCTATTGTTTTAAATGATATGGTTAAAAGCCCACATTGACATTTACTTTTTTAATTCCACATAAATTGCTGTCTATATTAGTTAGGACCATTTTTTTAACTTAGATTGGAACAAACTTCTTCTCATATAATACATGCATTATTTTAGAATTTTAATAATCTAATAGAGTATAATCCAGGTTATCAAACATCTATTGAATCATTGTACTTCTTTGACATTATTCCTATACTAGAATGATTTCTGGATTCTCTATTTCTATAATAGATCTCCAAGACAAACTGAAATGTGGACAAAAGATTTAATTTTTTTACATATTTTTTTGAGTCTCACCTAGATCCCTTTATATTGCTACATAAAGGGTTTGGCTTTTATCCCAGAAATTGAAATATTATCAAGAAGATGCCAGACTTTCACTCTTTTTTTGTCTTAGCAACAGAGTTATAACTTATCTTTAAAATTAGAGGTTTATTTTTTTGTTTCTAAGTTTAGTTACTCTATAAGTATTTGGGCTGAAATACAGCATCAGATATATAAATCCTTAAAACACTCAATATTTGAATTGATTTGGCATATATCCAGTTTCCCTAGGTTTGGCTTTCCTTTGAAAGCCCTCCTGTCTTTAATAGAAACTCAGATTCTTTTAGAAACTCTGATGGAATCACCTCTTAAGTATGTGTAGGACGTGCTCCATACAGCTTCCAGTGCTGTTTGAAATTGGCTGTTTAAACAACGAATCTGTTTCTAGTTCACATTTTATAGATAAGTCAACAATTGAACATGAGTATAACTTGCTGTTTAAAAGTTTGTTCTGAAATAGTTTATATTTAATTGGCACCAAATCAGTATTTACTGAACAAAAAAAAATTTAATAAAAGTATTAATCTAGCTATTTTGTGAAGCTGGGAATCAAGGTTTTGAATTTTTATTTAGTTTATTTCTCATTATCTCTATTCAACCTTATACTAAGAATAAGTATATTCTGAATGAGAAGATGGCTGCCAATGGGAAGGCAGACTGCAAGATAGTGAGTGCATCAGTGAGAGAATGAAAGGAGAGTGTTTGGTTGCATGGAAAGTGTATATTTGTGGGTGAAGGACAGCTATACTCCAAGGGACTGTTGGGGATTGCCAGTTCGGGTTCCTCTGACCTGACAGCCTCCACTGCTGTTGAAATCCCTCCCAGAGCAACCACCTCTGATGCAGAGACCACACAATCATTAAGGGGAGAATAGCTGTTATCAGAAGCCTAAAAATCCTGGGAATCTACAACAACACCCAGGGAACCCAGGAACAGCAGACCCCAAACAGTACCAATCCACAGACTCAGAGGAGCTCTGCACCTTCTGACAGAAAGGTCACATTTCCCCTAGGATAAGGTGAGGTCTGTGATCCAGGCAGGAGAGAGAAATGTGCACAATAGGAGCTAGAGGTTCCAGAGAAGTCTATGCCCCCCCAAAATCCACGTCCTTTGGGGCTATCATTAGTCGTGAATGTGGAAGGGCATCCACAGGGCTGCTAACAGAAGGGAACTCTAAAAAGCAATCCATAGCTGAACTGGGCGCAAAAAAGGCAACTTAAAATTTTTAATAGTGTGCTGGCAGCATAGAGCCAGGGGAAAAAGGACTGCACAAACCTGCACATAGTGCCTAAGGGTAAAAGTCGTGAGTTCATGCACTTACTCTGGCTCTCTCTCTCTCTCTTTTTTCTCTTTAAATCCTTGCTTTTGATTACTAAGCCAATATATAGGATCACCCAATTGGGGACACTCTCACAGATGGCAGGGGAAAGTTGTTTTTGTGGAATCTGGGCATCAGAGCTGGGAGAAATGATCAGAGAACCAGCTCTGGGACAATAGGGGATTGCCAGGAGCTCAATGGAGGACAGTTGGAGCTCAATCCAGGGGTTAAATCACAAATTGACTGTTGTGTAAACACAAATAAAGGAATCTAAGAAACAGAAATACTGCCTGCTGGAAAATCAGATTTGTGGTTTACAACACAGGAGCAGTGGAATGCAGAAAACTTCAATACTATCCTGATTACTGGAGAGGAAACAGATGAACCAAACAGAACAGTAGAGGAAGTGAATGACCTCACAACTGAACATTTTTATTATTTCATCTTTTATTTAAGAAACTAAATTTTTTATCTTTATTCCTTGCATTTTATCTTTAACTATTATATTTTATCTTTAATCATAAAGATAATTATGATTACTACTATTATTACTACTATTTTACCTTTTTTTTAAGTGTCATTTTATTTTCTCTTTATTTTGGGATTAGTGTTCTACATTTTATTTTAATTTTTCCTTTGGCATCATTTCACTTTATCTCAACTTTACCTTTATACCAACACTCTCTTCCTCTCTTGTTCTCTCACTTGTCCTCTTTCGGTGTCCTGTTTTTCTTATCCTATTCCTGCTATAGATTTACCCTATTCCTTCTTTTTATCCCCTGTTAAAAATTCACCCTATTTATATATCTAATTCCTGATCTCCTTCTCTAAGTTCATACATATCTCTCTCTCCTCTTTCTTCACTGTCCAGATTATTTTTCTCTCTGCCCTTTTTTGGTCTGGATTTTTTTTGTGTGTGTGTGTATGTGTTGTTATTGTTTTTAGTGTCCTTTTTCTTTATTCTAGAATTTTTGTTTTTGTTTTATTTGGCTTTGTTTTGTCTTGTTTTCTCTCTTATGTGTATGAACCAGGAGGAAATGAAGAACCAAGAAGAAATGAAAAATGACATTGCTGCTATAAAGAACTCAAGAGAAAGCATCAACAGCAGATTAGAAGAAGCAAAGGACTGCATCAGTGAACTAGAAGACAAGGTAGAAAAAAATACCCAGCAGAGGAGAATCTAGTAAAAAAAAAAAAAAAAAAAACAGGAGGAAATCCTAAGGGAATTTTGGGACAACACAAAATAAAACAACATCTGAAGATAGGGATACCAGAAGGAGAGGAAACTGAGCAAGGAATAGAAAACCTATTTGAAGAAAAAATAATGACAGAAAACTTCCCTGATATCGGGAAGAAAAAACTCACACAAATCCAAGAACTCATAGAGTCCCAAACAAAATGAATCCCAAAAGACTGATTCCAAGGCATTTTTAAATTAAATTGGCAAATACCAATGACAAAGTAAGAATCTTAAAAGCAGCCAGAGAGAGACAGAAAGTTATCTACAAAGGATTCCCCATCAGACTAGCAACTGATTTCTCAACAGAAACTCATCAGGCCAGAAGGGAATGGGATGAAATATACAAAACCATGCAAAGGAAGGGTCTGAATCCAAGAATACTGTACCCAGGAAGGCTGTCAATCAAAATTGAGGGTGAAATCAGGAGCTTCACAGACAAAAATGGACTAAGAGAGTTTATCACGTCGAACCAGCAATGCAAGAAATGTTAAAGGGTCTGCTATAAAAAAAAAAGAAATAGGAAGTGAAGAAGGAACATGGGTAAAGAATTAAAATGATGATAAATAAGTATCAATAATAACTTTAAATGTAAATGGATAAATGCCCCAATAAAAAGACTTAGGGTAGCTGAGTGGATAAGAAAACATGAATCATATATCTGCTGTCTATAGGAAAAAGGACTCTCACAAACTGATGGTGCAGGGATGGAAAAGGTTTTTCAGGCGAATGGAAATGAAGAAAAGTTGAGGTGTCAATTCATAGACCTGACAAATTAGATCTCAAAGGGAAGGACATAACAAGAGATAAGGAAGGCTACTTTCTAATAGTAAAGAGAGAAATCCAACAAGAAGAAATAACACTGGCAAACATACATGCCCATGATATAGGAGTACCTAAACACATTAAAAAACTTCTGGAGGATATCATGGGAGAGAGTGACAGCAATACAGTCATAGTAGGGGACTTTGATACCCCACTATCACCAGTGGACAAATCCTTTAAACAAAATATCAGGAAAGAAACATCAATTCTAAATGACTCACTAGATCAGATGGAATTACTTGACATCTTCTGAACATTTCACCCCAAAGCCACAGAATATACATTCTTCTCAAGTGCACATGGGTCATTTTTAAAGATAGACCATATTTTGGTTCACAGGCAACGTCTCTTCCAATTCAAGAAGATAGAAATCATATTAAGCATCTTCTCAGATCACAATGGCCTAAAACTAGAAATCAACTACAATAAAATCAATCAAAAGAAATTAAACACCTGGAGAATAAATAGCATGCTATTAAACAATGACTGTGTTACTACAGAGATCAAAGAAGAAATAAAAATCTCAATTGCAAGAAACGACAATGAAAACACAACTATCCAAAATTTATGGGACACAATGAAAGCAGTCTTGACAGAGAATTTCATAGTTCTACAAACCTAAAGCAAAAAAAAAAAAAAAAAAGGAAAGAGAAAAAGAAAAAACAAAAGAAACAATGGTAATAAATTAACCCTACAACTCAAAAGACTTAGAAAGAGGGCAGCAAGAAAATCCCAGCATGAACAGAAGGAAGAAAATAATAAAGATTAGAGCAGAGATAAATTAAATAGAAACCAAAAACACAATACACAAGATCAGCAAAACCAAGAGATGGTTCTTTGAAAGGATAAACAAGAAGCAGAGAGCGAGGACCCAAATAAAATTAGAAATGAAAGAGGTGAAATAACAATCACATAGAAACAGAAATGATTATGAAAAATATTATGAACAACTCTATTCCAACAAAATGTACAACCTACATGAAAATGGAAATATTCCTAGAAAAATACAAGCTACCAAAGTTAAACAAGAATAATTTTAAAAAATATCTGAATAGGCAAATAACTACCAAAGAAATTGAAACAGCTATCAAGTCTTCCAGCAAACAAAAGCCCATGTCCAGATGGCTTTACAGAGGAGTTCTACTAAGCATTTAAATAAGAAGTAAAACCTATCCTCCTCAGACTATTCCAAAAATTTCAAGAGGAAGGCACACTTCCAAGCTCTGTACCCTAATCCAAAAACCAGATAAAGGGACCATGATAAAAGAGAACTTCAGGTTAATATCCTTCATGAACATAGATGCTAAAATCCCCAACAAAATTCTAACAAATAGGATTGAGCAATACATTAGAAAGATCATGATCATGTAGGATTTATACTGAGGATGAAAGCATGGTACAATATCCACAAATCGATAAATGCGATATATCACATAAACAAACTGAGAGACAAAAATTACATAATCATATCAGTTATTGCAGAAAAAGCATTTGACAAAATCCAACATGGTTTCTCTCTGTGGGAATAGAGGGATCATACCTCAACCTAATAAAAGCCTTATATGACAGACCTACAGCCAACATCATACTCAATGGGCAAAAACTAAACTCATTTCCCCTATGAACAGGAACAACACAAGGAAGCCCATTTCAACACTCCTGTTTGGCATAGCATTACAAGTACTAGCAATAGCGATCAGACAACCAGAAGAAATAAAAGGCATCCAAACTGGAAAAGAAGAAGTAAAACTGTCCTTATTCACAGATGACATGATTCTATACATAGAAAACCCAAAAGACTCCATCAAAGAACTATTAAACCTAAAAAATGAATTTGTCAATGTAGCAGGATGCAAAATTAACGCCCAGAAATCTATCGCCTTTTTATACACCAATAATGAACTCACAGAAAGAGAAATGAAAAAAAAAAAAAACAATCCCATTTACCATTGCACCAAATACATTAAGGTACTTAGGAATAAACTTAACCAAGGATGTAAAAGACCTGCACTCGGAAAACTACAGGACATTGAAAAAAGAGACAGAGGAAGACATAAATAACTGGAAAAACATACCATATTCATGGATTAGTAGAATCAACGTCATTAAAATGTCCAAAATACCTAAAGCAATCTATAAATTCAATGCAATGCCTATTAAAATACCATTGGAATATTTCAAAGTTCTAGAACAAACTCTCCAGAATTCACCTGCAACTAAAAAAGACCCCAAATTGCCACAGCTATACTGAGAAAGAAGAGCAAAGTTGGAGGGATCACAATACCAGACATCAAACTATATTACCAAACCACAGTTCTCAAAATTGCCTGGTCCTTGCACAAGAACAAACATATAGATCAATGGAACAGAATAGAGGACCCAAGCCATTATACTCAATTAATATTTAACAAAGGAGTCAAGAGCTTACAATGGAATCAAAACAGCCTATTTAATAAATGGTGCTGGGAAATGTGGTCAGATACATGCAAAAAAAAAATGAATGTAGATCATTAACACCATACACAAATACAAACTCAAAATGGCTAAAGGACTTGAATGTAAGACGGGAAACCAAAAATCCTAAAAGACTACAGAAATTGCAGACATATGTCATAGCAATATCTCTACAGACACAGATCTGAGAAACTAAGCAGAAAATAAGCAAATGGGACTACACCAAAATAAAAAGCTTCTCCACAGCACTAGAAACTATCAACAAAACAACAAGGAAGCCCACTGCATGGGAGAACCTATTTTCTAATTATAGTTCAGATAAAAGTTTAGTCTCCAAAATTTACAGGGAACTCATACAACTTAACAAAAGAAAGATAAACAACCCAATCAAAAAATGGGCAAAGGACCTAAATAGACACTTTTCAAAAGAGGACATTCAGAAAGCCAAGAGACACATGAAAACATACTCAAAGTCACTTACCATAGGAGAGATGCAAATTAAAACAACAATGAGGTACCACCTCACACCTGTCAGAATGGCTATTTTCAACAAATCATCAAGTTACAAGTGCTGGAGAGGATGTGGAGGAAAAGGAACCCTGCTTCACTGCTAGTGCAGCCATTGTGGAAAACAGTATGGCATTTCCTCAAAAATTTAAAAATGGAACTGCCAATTGACCCAGTAATTCCACTTCTAGGAATATATTCCAAAAAAAAAAAAAAACCAGAAACAGCTATCAGAAAGGATGTATGCATCTCTATGTTCATAGCAGCACAATTTATAATACCAAAGATTTGGAAACAGCCTAAATGCCCATCAGCAGATGAATGGATTAGAAAACTATGATATTTCTACACAATGAAATACTACATTGCTAAAAAAAAAAAAAGGAAAAAGAAAGAAAGAAAGAAAGAAAGAAAGGAATTCTTACCATTTGCAGCAGCTTGAATGGAACTGGAGAGCATTACGCTAAGTGAAATAAGCCAGTCAGAGAAAGATAAATATTACATGGTATCACTCATTTATGGATAACATTATAACCTGATGAATAAAAAGATAGATACAGAGGCAGAGAAACATCAAACAGATTGTAAAATTACATCTGGAAGGCTGGGGAGTGTTGGGGAAGATTAAGAGTTCAACCAAAGGACTTGTATGCATGTATATAAGCATAACCAGTGGACACAGAATACTGGGGAGTGCAGCGAGGATATGTGCCAGGGGGTCGCGGAGGCCAAGGGAAGGTCAATGGGGAGAAATAAAGGAGACATATGTACTACTATTTGTAATACTTTAAACAGTAATTTAAAAAAATAAGTATATTTCATATTGTAAAAGACACTTTAAATTTTCCCCAAATCACTTTAACTTACTGTTGTTTCTTTTTAATTTTAATAAATCTTTATTGTTCAGATTATTACAATAGTTCCTCCTTTTTCCCCCATAGCTTTCCTCCACCTGATTCCCACCCTACCCTCTGCCCTTACCTTCCTCCCATTGTCCTCAGCCATAGTTGTATGATTTTTGTCCAATCTCTCCCTGCACCCCCCTCACCACTTTCCCCCTGAAAATTATCAGTCCACTCCTTTTCTATGCTCCTAATTTTATTCTATTCATCAGTTTATTCTGTTCATCAGATTTTCAATTCACTTGGTTTTTAGATTCACTTTTAGATAGATATGTATTTGTTGTTCATAATTTTTACCTTTATCGTTTTCTTCTTCCTCTTCTTAAAGAGTACCTTTCAGCATTTCATAGAATACTGGTTTGGTGTTGATGAACTCCTTTAGTTTTTTCTTATCTGTGAAGCTCTTTATCTGACCGTCATTTCTGAATGATAGCTTTGGTGGGTAGAGTGATCTTGGTTGTAGGGTCTCGCTATTCATCACTTTTAATATCCCTTGCCAGTGCCATCTGGCCTGCATAGTTTCTGCTGAGAAATCAGCTGACAATCGAATGGGTGCTCCCCTGTAGGTAATTAACAGTTTTTCTCTTGCTGCTTTTAATATCCCTCTTTGTCTTTTGCTCTTGGCATTTTAATTATGATGTGTCCTGTTGTGGTCCTCTTTGGATTCCTTTTGTTTGGGGTTCTTTGTGCTTCCTAGACTCATAAGTCTATTTCTTTTACCAGGCGGGGAACGTTTTCAGGCATTGTTTCTTCAAATAGGTTTTCAGTATCTTTCTCTCTATCTTCTTCTGGCACCCCTATAATTCTGATGGTGGTATGCTTGAAGTTGTCCCAGAGGCTCCTTACACTATCTTCACATTTTTTTATTCTCTTTTCCTTTTGTTTTTCCAGTGGAGTATTTTTTGATTCTTTGTATTTCAAATCTTTGACTTGATTCTTGTGATCCTCTAGTCTGCTGTTAGGTCTCTGTATAATATTTTTTATTTGAATCAGTGTATGTTTAATTTCTATTTGATTCCTTTTCATCTCCTCTTGACTTTCCGTAAATTTATCCATTTTTTCTAGGAAATTCTTAAAATACCTTATAATCGTGGATTTTAACTCTATATCCAGTTGTTTGTTTTCCTCCATTTCTTTTGTTTGTGATCTGTTCTTTAGTCTCTGCATATTTCGCTACTTCCCTGAGTTGGTAGGGTAGCTTTGTGTGCCAGCTGTCCTATGTGGCCCAGTAGCCCTGCTTCCCCAGTTACCTGAAGTAGACACTCTTGGTGCACCCCTTTGTGGACTGTGTGCACAATTCTTGATTGTTGTTGGTATCACTGGGGGGGGATTGACCTCCAAGCCAATTGGTCGTGAGGATCACCTTTGTCTGCGCACGCGGGCTTGCCTTCAGAATGCTGCCTTTCGCGCACATGCGAGTTTCCAGACTCTGCCTTTCATTTCCCCTGAGTTTCTGTGCACTCTAGGCACATGTATGAGTCTGCGTCCCCAGAGTCTCACCCCAAACTGGTGTTCAGGGCAGTTGGACCTGGATTTCAGTGCTGTTGTGAGATTCTGTTTTCCTCCCGCTAGAGGAAGCCAGGCACCGTCAGCAGTCAGCACTGTGTGTGTGCACTTTCACGAACTCCCAGACGTCTGTCTTTCACGGATCCCCTAAGTTTTTGTGCACTTCTTCCTTTTCCCAACAGTCCAGACTCCCCTTGTGAGTCTCTCCTGACACTGGGGTTCAGTGCAGTTGGGATTTTCAGTCTCCCTCCTGCTAGAGGAAGCCAGCCAGACCCTCCTCCCCCCGTCCTCTCTGTACCTAAGCTTTTTATAGCTCCATTGAGTCTTCGTGAGTCTCTCTCTTTACTTCTAGTTGTAGAATTTTCCTCAGCCTGCTTTCCTGTGGTTCTGGATGGTGTCTGTTCTGTCTTTTAGTTGTAGTTTTGAAATTGTTTTTCGAGGCAGCAGCTTAGTGTTCACCTATGCCGACATCTTGGTTTTTCTCTTCCAGTTGACTTTTAAACAACTAAATCATATGGCATACTACTGAATGTTAACCTCCACTTTTTTATCTTTCTAAAATCAGTAAAATGCATTTGAATATATCCTTAGTATAAAAACATTATTAATTCCATTTCTTATAAGACATAGCTTCTGGTCCTGATTCTAGTTCTGTTACTAGCTGTGTGTCGTTATACAAACTTCCAGGAAGTAGTTCTCAGAGCATTCGTTTTCTCATTTTTAAAAGGAGAGGCTTTCAGTGGATACATTTTTATTTTTATTTTATTTTTAATAAATATTTATTGTTCAGTTTATTACAGATGTTCCTCTTTTTTCTCCCCCGTAGCTACCCTCCACTTGATTCCCCACCTCCCACCCCATGCCCTTTCCCCCTGCCACTGTCCTTATCCATAGGTGTAAGATTTTTCTCCAATCTCTTCCCGCACCCCTCGCACCCCCTTTCTCCCGAGAATTGTTAGTCCACTCCCTTTCTATGCCCCTGTTTCTATTATATTCACCAGTTTTTTCTGTTCATCAGATTTTTTATTCACTTGATTTTTAGATTCACTTGTTGATAGATACGTATTTGTTATCTTTATTTTTTTCTTCTTCTTCCTCTTCTTAAAGAGTACCCTTTAGCATTTCATATAATCTTGGTTTGGTCGTGATGAACTCCTTTAGCTTTTTTTTGTCTGTAAAGCTCTTTATTTGATCTTTAATTCTTTAAAAAAAATTTTTTTTTAAATATATTTTATTGATTTTTTACAGAGAGGTAGGGAGAGGGATGGGAAGGTAGAAACATCCATCAGCTGCCTCCTGCATGCCCCCTATTGGGGATGTGCCCGTAACCAAGGTACATGCCCTTGACCGGAATCGAACCTGGGACCCTTTAGTCCACAGGCTAACGCTCTATCCATTGAGCCAAACCAGTTTTGGCTGACCTTCAATTCTGAATGATAGCTTTGCTGGGTAGAGCACTCTTAGTTGTAGGTTCTTGCTATTCATCACTTTGAATATTTCCTGCCACTCCCTTCTGGCCTTCATAGTTTCTGTTGAGAAATCAGTTGACAGTTGTATGGGTACTCTCTTGTAGTTAACTGTTTTTTCTTCCTGTTTTCAAGATTCTCTCTTTGTCTTTTGTCCTTGGCATTTTAATTATGATGTGTCTTGGTGTGGTCCTCTTTGGATTCCTTTTGTTTGGGGTTCTGTGTGCTTCCTGGACTTGTAAGTCCATTCCTTTCACCAGATAGGGAAAGTGTTCAGTCATTATTTCTTCAAATATGTCTTCAGTTTCATGCTCGCTCTCTTCTTCTAGCACCCCCATAATTCTGATGTTAGTATGCTTGAAGTTGTCCCAGAGGCTCCTTACATTATCTTCACAGTTTTGGACTCTTTTTTCTTTTCGTTTTTCTGGTTGGGTGTTTTTTGCTTCCTCATATTTCAGATCTTTGGTTTGATTCTTGGGGTCCTCTAGTCTGCTGTTGGATTTCTGTATATTGTTCTTTATTTCAGACAGTGTATGCTCAACTTCTGACTGGTCCTTTTCCTTTTTATTTATTTATTTTTTTGGCATTCTCATTAAGATTCTTGAAGGTCTCGCTAAGTTTCTAGAGGTCTCACTAAGTTTCTCGGTGGTTTGTAGAAGATTCTTGAGTAACCTTATAAATGTGGTTTTGAACTCTATGTCCAGTCATTTGCTTTCCTCCATTTATTTCATTTGTGACATGTTTCATTGTGTCTGCATTTTGGCTGCTTTCCTCTGCTTTTCTGAGCCTCTGCACATCCTACCAGGTCTCAATGCACTTTTTTCTTTCCTTGTAGTTGTAGAACTTCCACTCTGCCAGCTTTCCCATGGTTCTGGGGGATAGTTGTTTTTTCTTTTAGTTGTAGTTTTTGTGTGGTTGCGAGAGGCAGCATGTATAGGTGTATACCTTATGCTGCCATCTTGGTTCTCTCCAGTGGATGCATTTTTAGTCTCCTTTTTAATGTTGTGCATGTTTAATATACTTCTTTAGTCTAGGTCAGTGGTTGGCAAATTCATTAGTTAACAAAGCCAAATATCAACAGTACAACAATTGAAATTCCTTTTGACAGCCACATTTTTTAAACTTCTTCTAATGCTACTTCTTCAAAATAGACTCGCCCAAGCAGTGGTATTTTGTGGAAGAGCCACACTCAAGGGGCCAAAGAGCCACATGTTGCTCGTGAACCACAGTTTGCCAACCAACAGTCTAGGTCTTTCTTTGTTTTCAGAAGCATTTATAATGGCTCACCCTCTAGGCTAGATTTTCATGACCCTTTTGACCTTATTTAATATAACAGAAAATAACCTCTATACTGGCCAAAATAGGCTAGATAATCTACAGTAATGACTTATCTAGCCTCAGTAGATTAAATAAATTAAGTTTATTTCATGTTAATACTAATTGTCTATCCATAGTATGTAGTTCCAGAACTTGGCTGTGTGTTGTCCTCTATTCCAGGACCAAGATCTTCAAAGTACCAATTACCTGAATCTTTGCAGATTCTGTGAGGCGAGAGAGAAATAGCTGTATCAAACATGTTTCTGAAAGCTTCCAGCTAGAATTGAACATGTCACTTTTGCTCATGTGGCATTGGCCAAAGCAAGTCCATGCCCATACTTAACTTTGAGTGGCAGATGTACTATCTCACATTGTGGCCTGGTTGTAGGAAGTCACAGGAATATTTAGTAAAGAGCTTTTATGAGTATTCATCATGTTTTTTTCTGGTAGGAATACAATTAGTACTGCATTTATGGAGGGAAATTTGCAAATGTATCACAAGCTCTAGAAATATGTTTGTAATTTTACTTAGCAATTAGAGTTTTAGGTAAGTATTGAACAAATATACATAGATGTATATTCAATAATTCATTCTTTAAGTATATGTTTATTGAATATCTATTATGTGCTCAGAGCTGACATGTTCTATATTTTTAAGGAGCACTTTGGGGTAAGAGAGTGGAGAGATAGTGCCAGAGATAATTCAAATGAAACAGGTTACTAGTAATTATTAATAGTTCAGGGTGATATGAAAGAATATAAGAATATTTCTTCTGACCTACTTTTCAGTCATCTGATTCTCCTGTCAGCTGTATGAAATATACTCTGCAATCCCCTCCCCCGGAATTTTTAATTTCAGTTTTTGTAACTTTTCACTTTTGAAAGAGATTTTCATCAAATGTGCTAAATTGTTTTTTATAGTTTCCTATTTCTGAAAATATTTTCAAGCTTGTTTTTTATAAAGAAATTTTTTTCTCAAATTGGAACATAATTTTGAATGCCTACAAATCTTTTGATAATAAAATTTAAAAGTTACATGGTTATAATTTACTCTGTTAAATTTTGATAATCTTCAGGGGGAAAATATGATTAAGATTGTATATACAGATCCAACTTTTAAAAACTTGTTCATAGTTAATATTGTAAGGTAATAAAGTAATGATAAAATTTGAGTTAAGGTGTTGTTATTATGACTTATTTTTTAAAATTTTCTAACCTGTCTATAATATTGTTTAACAGTTTTTAGAAAATAAGAAATTAGACTGGCCAAATCAATTTATAAACAAAGTAAAAGGAATGATATTAATTGAGAATAATTCGTTAATATCAATGAAGAGTTTTAAAAGGCTTTCACTTTTCTATTATCATTAAATAAAACTCTGCTTTTCAACCATAAATAAAATCAAAATTGTTAGAAGTAACATTTTGATCTTCTTAATCTTCCTAATAAAAAATATAAGTCTTTCTATGTGGAACTATTGTGCTCAGTGTACTATATAAGCTTATAGAAGCTGTTTGTTTGCCTCTTTTTTCTTCTCTCATTATTTTGTTCTCTTGTATTAGCTAGATTTGTCTCCATACTTGGGAGTAGAGTTAAGACTGCAGTTTTTTTAAGAATAATGGACAAAATAAAGATGAACATGATAACTTTCTTTGAGGGCATAGTTCCTATTAGTTTAATTAGTATGCTTTTCACAAAGAGTACCAGACTTACAGAATGAAAGATATTTAGCATAAAAGAGGTTAAATACTTAATTTTTTTTTAAATTTATTTAGGAAGAAGAAAGGCGTATGGCATCTGTTGTAGCCAAAAAAGAGGAAGAAAAGAGGCGGGAAAGTCATAAACAATCCTTGCTTAAGGTATTTTCTCCCATTGCTGCATGCATGTGTGTGCTTATACCCACTGACCTGAAGCCAGCTAGTCAGCTAGAAAAGTGGTTTCCAACTCTAAAATGTCATTTCTATCAATAGAATGTTTTTTTATAAACACCCCTAAAACTTTTATCAGTTTACTACCTACAAATAAACTTGTACTTCTGAAATACAATATAATCCTAGCTAATAAAAGAGTAATATGCAGATTGATTGTACCTCTGCTACATCCATGAGCTACGCCCACCAGCCAATCAAGATCAAGTATGCAAATTAACCCAACCAAGATGGCTGCAGCCATGGAGCGAGCAGGAGGCTTGGGTTTTCCTGGTAATAGAAGAAGCCAGGGTTTCCACACACCCTGGCCAGCATAGGCCTCCACTCAAGGCTACAAAGTTTCAATTATAGAAGATAAATAAATACCAATAAAAATGGCTGGAGAGAGCAGAGGCTTGAGTTTCCCCCAGGGATGGAGGAAGCCAACCTTTTCACATACCCTGGGCTGCCTAGGCCTCCACTCAAGGCTACAAAGTTTCAATTGTAGAAGATAAATAAATCCCAGATACCAGGGCCTCTGCTTGGGTCACTGGGGAGCATGGCCAGCCTGCAAACCACCACAGACCGCTCACCCAGGCCGTACCACATCCCAAGGGAATCTCCATCCTGGTCTGGGACACCCTTCAGGGCAGACCAGCTAGCTCCCACCCATGCACCAGGCCTATATCCTATCTAACAAAATAGTAATATGCAAATTTACCATCACTCCAACACACTAGATTGCTGCCCTATGTGGTCAAAGATGGCTGCCCCCATATGGACAAAAGATGGCCGCCACAAGATGGCCAGCAGAGGAGGGAAGTTGGGAGGGCCCAGGCCTGTAAGAAAAGATAGTTGGGGGTGATGAAACCTGGAGGAGAGGGCAATTAGGGGTGAGCAGGCTGGCAGAGGAGGGAAGTTGGGGGCAACCGGGCCTGCAGGGTATGGCTCCTTGATTGAGCAGTACAATTCCTGGTTGCAGACTCGATCCCCAGTAGGGGCCATGCAGGAGGCAACTGATCACTGATTCTCTCTCATCAATGATGTTTCACTTTCTCCCTCTCCTTTCCTTTATGAAGTCAACAAAAATATATTTTAAAAAATACAAATTTGATAGCTACTTTTAAGAAATGGACTCCTTTTAAAAGTGTGGTAAGTAGTACGAACAGTATGCACTTTAGATATTCCCCTACTGCAAAAATTGCTTTATGAACTTGTTATAATAAACTTTTTCACAGGAGAAGAAAAGGTTAACAATTAACAACATAGCACGACAGTGGGACTTGCAACATCAGGTAACCAATATTGCTACAAATCAAGATAGAAAAAATTCAGACTCTCCTTCCCTGGACCCCTGTCAGATGGATGGAAACACCACCTCTGCATTTCCAGAGGAAACAGGGTATGCAATGGTATTCTTTCCAGATAGCAGTCTTTGAAGACATGAATTTGAAGCAGAAATGGGAAGCCATTTCACATATAATTATTTAACAATAGTTTTCATAAGAAAATCTGCTGAACTTAGAAGTTTACATTTAAAATTTAAGATAGAATTATTGAAGAAACAAACTGAACCCTAGTTTTTTTTAAAATACAAACAAACAAAAAAAACAAACAACTTTCAGTGGTATTTTATTTGTCGTAGGGGAAAAATGTACATTACTTAATGTAGCCTATGAGACACCCTACCTGCCTCACCTATTTTATTATGTCTCCTACTGTAGCCTCAGTGACTTTCAGTTCAGTTACTTCCAGCCTTTCTCCTGCAAACAGTTGTCTTCTCTTCTGACACCACTTTCCTGCCAGGCTTCCCCCACCCTACCCTAGCTTTAACTCCATCTCAGCCTGGAGGTCTTAAATTTAGACTTCATATCGCCTGGAAAGCCTTCCCCAAGTACTTTCCCAAAAATACACTAATCAGATACCCCTTTTGTCTCTCAGTACTCTTCACTTTGCCTTCTTAGCACTTACCATAACCATAATTAAATGAGTAGTGGATAATTGTTTCAGATTTGTTTTTCCCACTAGAATATAAGTTTCAAGAGGAAAAGAATCCTGATGCTCTTGACCTAAATGGTATCCCCAGAGCCAGCACAAAAATCTTACTCCTTAACTAGTAGTCTTAAGCAATTTAACATAAAATCTGAATAATTACTCAAGTTTTGTTTTATAATATCTCTCTATTCCTGTGGCTCAAAACTTTTTTTCTCCAGTGACACGTGTCATGTAATTCATATTTTCTGGTTTATGAGCAAATCTGCGAACACTACCTAGACTTTGCATATTTCTCTTTTTCTTAAGAAGATTGGAATCAAGTAAATGAGAGAGACATAAAACATATATATAATTATAGTTTATTTATAATTCAAAATATATATGTATAAAATTTTAAAATAAAGCCTAAAATATGATAGAATTTCAATTTTGTTTCAGGTGATGAAGCACATATTTCAAACCAAATATAATGTAGTTTTTTTATGTCAAGTTTTTAGCTCCAATACTTTAAGCGCTTTATAAAATAAGTTAGATAATAAAATAATTTAAGAGGCATTAGAATAATATTTTGGAAGCTTTCTGGCATTAAAGAGTCCGATATATATTTAGACAAACAAAAATTTTTAGTTATAAGATTTATATTGATGAATGTATTTTCTTCAGTTCTCTTAGATATTCACATGTATAGCTTTTCAGCTCTTTTAACTAAAAAAAATAGGCCATAAAAAAATAGAAATTCCATGCTTTGGCTACGTGGCTCAGTTGGTTGGAGTGCCATCCTTACACCAAAAGTGTGCAGGTATGATTCCTGGCCAGGCCACATATCTAGGTTGTATTTTCAGTCCCCCATCAAGGCGTGTATAGGAGGCAACTGATCAGTGTTTCTCCTTCTCTCTTTCCCTTACTTTCTCTAAAAAAGCAACGAGAAATATCCTTGGATGAGAATTAAAAAAAAGAATAGAAATTCTAATTAAGTGATAATTTATATAACAAATATATCATTCTAATATCATTTAAACATGTCAAAATATAATTTTACTTGATTAGAACTATAATACATTATAAAGTTAAAATTTTATATAATTGGTCTTTAGATTTATGAAATACTACATAATTTCTCTTCTTTTAAAAAATATTTTTTCTGTCTCCTTTAAGGTTTCCTAGTTCTTAGTTTATTCAAATAATCTTGCAAATTTTATTCTAAAATTTTAGTAGGGTTTTAAAACTTAGTCCTATAATACATCAAATTTATTTTAATATGGTGTTAGGTAAGAGTCTAACTTGATTTTATTTCAGTTGACAAGTCAGTTTTCTAATAATAGCATTACTTGTTAATTATTCCTATTTTTTAATGAGAATGCCATTTTCATCTTATATTAACGTCCCGTAAAATATCTACCTAATAAAAGAGTAACATGCTAATTGACTATACCTTTGCAATGCCCACCAGCCAATCGGTAATGAGTATGCAATTAACCCAACAAAGATGGTGGGCTCATTTGCATACACAGGCGTGAAGTTGCGGGGCAGAATGCCTGCACCATTGCCATGGCAATGGTGCAGGCATTCTGCACCACCCCAACTGCTCTGGGCCCCTGGGCAGCATGGAAAGGTGGAAAGGCAGCTGTGGGCTGGAGTGGAAAGGTGGCTCTGACCCAATGAAGGTGGTGCCAGTAGCCAGGGGAAGGAAGGCCCATTCTTGCACAAATCTTTGTGCATTGGACCTCTAGTATGGATATATTTCTGGACTTGCTTTTCCATTTTACAACCTATTTAGTATGTTTTGATGCCAATACCAGACTATTTTGATTAAAGTAGTTTTTTAAAAAATATTTTTTATTGATTTTAGAGAGGAAGGGAGAGAGAGAGAGAAAGAGATTGACTGTCTCCTGTTCACCCCACAGTGGGGATAAAGCCCTGACAGCAAATCCAACTGTGATCTCCTGGTTTATAGATTGACACTCAACTACTGAGCCATATTATAGTAGTTTTGTAGGACAATCTGCTTTCACTATTTTCAACATTTTAATTCTCACACACTTTTTCTGGCATATGGACTATAAAATTATTTAATCTAAGTAGAAATGTTAGAATCTTACTGAAATGGCATTTAAGTTATTAATTTCCAAAGGATTCTTAAGATAATAATTTATCACTTTAAAAATCATAGTATATCTTTATTTTGTCAGGTCTTGTTTGATATTCAGAGGGAGCTAACTGGGGAAGTGTTGAAAGATTGAAGGAAAATTATGAGTAAGTGAGTTTACAGACCATGAAATTATAGCAACTGTAGTCTGAATAATTAAGTGTGTATTCCAGGAACACATCATAGCTAGGTATCACAGTAGAGAAGTTAAATGTCTGATAAAAAATAAGGAAAAAAATAAGGATCAAAGATTAGCAATAAAAATTTTAAGTATAATGACAAAAGAAGTGATGGGCCATATGATCTGGACTAGATTTTTGAGAAATAAAATATACTAGTAGAAATTTAAGTTTAAGAGAAGTTGATGATGAGAAGTATATGAAGTAAGAAAGTTAATACCAAACTGGAAAAGGAGGAATTTATGGTCAGAGTAAGTTTTTAAAGTTGAAGATTTTAGAGGTAGAACATACCTAAGTAATGACAACACTAAGAACAATTGGAGACCATTGTCATAGCCATGGGAATGGATTGTTGAAGAGTAAAAGTGAAGGGTCATCAGAGGAGAAAAGATCAATTCAAGTTATTGTGGTCAACACTGAAGTTACTGATGGTAGAGAGCTAGGTATGGAACCAGGGATCAAATTAGTCAACATTGACAAGCTTTATCTCCTTCCAATCTCAGCCACCCATTCTATGCCCTTGTTACAGCATTGTTCACTATTCAAGTTTTACTAGTGTGGGAAGCTGCAGTCATGCAAGAGTGTCTCTTTTTCTTGGCAAAACTAACTGTGATAGGTGGATTCCACACTATTAGGTGACTTTTCTGAGGCTTTGAACTTTTTAAGCAGTTTATGGCCAAAAAAATTTGTGACCCTCTAAAATAACTTAAAATTATAGTCTTCACTTTCATGTTCTCAAAAACGAGCAATCAGTTCCAAGAGGAAGTATCTGTTGTATAAATTGTTGTGCTTTATAGTTACTACCAAGAGTTTCAGAATTTTTATTAGGATTTCCATAATGTCAGAGGACTTTTAAGCAAGGAGAACAAAAGAAGAGTCTGAGAATGTTGGGAAAAGTGATGTATGAGTTCAGTGAAGAAGATAATGGAGAGCAGTAATGAATCATTAGGGAAAGGATATATAATTTCTGGTAAAAGATTTATTTTGTACTGATGTAAATTCAAAGTGCCATGGAAGCACCATTACATTATTTTGGTCTGACGCTTTTTAATAGACTAAAAACTATTAAGAAGAAAGTTTATAGAAGGTAAAACTTTAGAGATAGAAACTTATCGGTGGAAATTATAATGCGAAATCAGCTGCTAGATTTATAATTATTATTTATTGCATTATTATATTAAACTAGAGATCCGGTGCATGTAATTCGTGCTCTGTGAATGGGGGGTGTCCTTCAGCCCAACCTGCACCCTCTCTAATCTGGAACCCTTTGGGGGATGTCCTGTGGGATCGGATAAAATCAGTAGTCGGACATCCCTCTCACAATCCAGGACTGCTGTCTTCTAACTACTCACCTGGCTGCCTGCATGATTGCCCCTAACCCTTTTGCCTGCCAGCCATATAGCCCCCTAACTGCTCCCCTCCTGGCCTGATTGACATCTAACCGCTCCCCGGCCAGCATGATTGACAACTAACTGCTCCCCTGCTGTCCTAATCACCCCCAAATGCCCTCCCATGCAGGCCTGGTCACCCCAAAATGCCCTTTCCTGCTGTCCTGATCACCCCTAATTTCCCTTCCCTGCCAGCCCAATTGTCCCCACCTGCCTCCCCCTGCTGGCCTGATTGCCCACAACTGCCCTACCCTGCTGGCCATCTTGTGGTGGCCATCATATGACACCATGGTGACAGCCATCTTGTGATGACAGTAGGGCAAGACACCACCTAGGCTTTTATTACTGTGTGTGTGTGTGTATATATATATATATATATATATATATATATATATATATATATAATTTCCTCTAGTACCAACAATCTGCAGATAGAATGAGAGATGCCATCTTAAACACTACCACTGAGCTGGGAAATAAGGCAGTAGATTAAAGGTAAATTATAATGCCAGAGAATTCTCTTATTGAAACTCAGCATTTTTTCTTAAGCATTCCCCTAAATAGTTTCCAGAGTTCAGAAAAAGTTGATCTGACAGTTTGTGCTAGCATATTTGTTGCTTTTATGGAGGGGTGAAGTTTTAGAGTTTTGTACTCTACCATTTTCATTCCCTTGAAACTCTAGTAATTTTGATGTGTTCTTTGAGTTATATTTTTACATTTCAAGATCAAGATCTGTAATCAACCTTTGTCAGTTGTATTTTATAAAGATTGAAAACTAGTAAACTTTAAGTTTCTGTAGTTATGGAATTATTATGTAAGTATTTTTACTTGAGCGTTAGGTAGTATGTTATGATTATATCTCCTTTTCTGCTTCCTAATCACTCAAAGAGACTAATTCAAATGTCCCCCTCTTACCTGCACTTCAAAAGTTGTTCAAAACTGTGCCACATTTTAGTTTGCTTGATACTTGATATCATTTTAATTTGGGGTGTTTTTTATTTATTTATTTTTTCTGCTTCATAGTTTATTTATTCTTTGTATTTATTTTTTTTATTGTGTTACATGTATACATATCTTCCCATTGCCCCCTCCATCCCAGACAAACCCCAACCCCCCAGTGTCTTGTATTCATTGGTTATGCTTATATGCATCCATACAAGTCCTTCGGTTGATCTCTTATCTACCCCACCTCTCCGAAACCTTCCTACTGTAATTTGAATGTCTGTTTGATCCTTTACTGCCTCTGTATCTATCCTTTTGTTCATCAGTTTATAATGTCCTTTATTATGCACAAATGAGTGATATCATGTGGTGTTTCTCCTTCATTGACTGGCTTATTTCACTTAGCATAAGACTCTACAATTCCATCCAGGATGCTGCAAATGGTAAGAATTTCTTCTTTTTAAAGGCAGCATAGAATTCCATTGTGTAGATGTACCATAGTTGTCTGATGCACACATCTGCTGACAGGCACCTAGGCTGTTTCCAAATTGTAACTATTGTAAATTGTGCTCCTATGAACATAGGGGTGCATTAATCCTTTCTGATTAGTGTTTTTAATTTCTTAGGGTATATTCCTAAGAGTAGGATTGCTGGGTCAAATGGGAGTTTCATTTTCAGTTTTTTGAGGAAACTCCATACTGTTCTCCACAGTGGCTGCACCAGTCTGCATTCCCACCAACAGTGTACAAGGATTCCTTTTTCTCCACATCCTCGCCAACACATGTCGTTTGTTGATTTGTTGATAATTGCCATTCTGACAGGTGTGAGATGGTATCGCATTGTCATTTTGATTTGCATCTCTCAGATAATTAGTGACTTTGAACATGTTTTCAAGTGTCTCTTGGCCTTCCTTCTGTCGTCTTTTGAAAAGGTTCTATTTAGATCCTTTGCCCATTTTTTTTATTGGATCGTTAATCTTCCTTTTATTAAGTTGTATAAGTTGGCTGTAGATGTTGGAGATTAAACATTTATCAGTGATATCATTTACAAATATGTTCTCCCATACAAGGGGCTTTCTTGTTGTTTTGTTGATGGTTTCTTTTGCTGTGCAAAAGCTTATTATTTTGATGTAGTCCCATTTGTTTATTTTCTCTTTAGCTTCCATTCCCCTTGGAGCAGTATCAGAGAAGAAGTTCTTTCAGCATATGTCTGAGATTGTGCTTCCTGTGGATTCCTCTAGTATTTTTACAGTTTCCTGTCCTATGTTTAAGTCCTATATCCACTGGAACTTTATTTTTGTATATGGTGTAAGTTGGTGGTCCAGTTTTATATTTTTGCATGTATCCAATTTTCCCAACAACATTTATTGAAGAGGCTGTTTGGCTACATTTTATCTTTAATTGAGCATAGTGTTTTGGGTGGATATCTGCATTCTCTGTTCTATTCCATTGGTCTATATGTCTGTTCTTGTGCCAGTACCAGGCTGTTTTGTGAACAGTTGCTTTGTAATATAGTTTGCAATCTGGTATTGAGATCCCACCTACTTTATTTTTCATTCTCAGGATTCTTGTGGCTATTTGGCATCTTTTTTTGTTCCAGGTGACTCTTTGAAAAGTTCTTTCTAGGTCTGTGAAATACATCCTTGGTATTTTAATGGGTAGTGCTTTGAATGTAGAGATTGCTTTGGGTAGTATGGACATTTTCATGATGTTGATTCTCCCAATCCATGAGCATGGTATGCTCTTCCATCTGTTAAAATCTTCCTCTATCTCTTTTTTCAGTGTCCTGTAGTTTTCTGCATAAAGGTCTTTTACGTCTTTAGTTAGGTTTATTCCTAGGTATCTTAATTTTTTTGGTGCGATGGTAAATGGGATTGCTTTTTTAGTTTCTCTTTCTATAATTTCACTGTTAGTGTAGAGAAATGCCACAGACTTCTTAGCATTAATTTTGTGTCCTGCTACATTACCGAATTCATTAATTAAGTCTATTAGTTTTGGAATGGAGTCCTTTGGGTTTTTTATGTACAATATCATGTCATCTGCAAATAAGGACAGCTTTACTTCTTCTTTTCCAATTTGGATGCCTTTTATTTCTTCTTCTTGTCTAATTGCAATGGCTAATACTTCCAGCACTATGTCGAACAGGAGAGGTGAGAGTGGGCATCCCTGTCTTGTTCCTGTTCTTAGGGGAAATGGTTTTAGTTTTTGCCCATTGAGTATGATGTTAGCTGTGAGTTTATCATATATGGCTTTTTTGATGTTGAGGTATGCTCCTTCTATTCCCATCTTGCTGAGAGTTTTTACCAAGAAAGAGTGTTAGATTTTGTCAAATGACTTTTCTGCATCAATTGATATGACTATGTGATTTTCATCTCTCAATTTGTTTATGTGATGTATCACATTTATTGATTTGCGGATATTGTACCATCCTTGCATTCCTGGGATGAATCCTACTTGGGCATGGTTCATGATCTGTCTGATATACTGCTGGATCCAATTTGCTACAATATTGTTGAGGATTTTGGCATCTATGATCATGAGAGATTTTGGCCTATAATTCTCTTTCATTGTGTTGTCTTTATTGGGTTTTGGTATTAGGGTGATGCTGGCTTCATAGAAAATGTTTGGAAATGTTCCTTCTTCTTGAATATTTTTGAATAGTCTGAGGAGGAAAGGTTTTAATTGTTCCTTGAATGTTTGGTAAAACTATCCTGTGTAGACATCTGGTCTCGGGCTTTTGTTTCCTGGAAGCTTTTTGATGACTTCTTCAATTTCTTCCATAATTATTGCACTCTTAAGATGTTTAGATTCTTCCTGATTGAGTTGTGGAAGGTTATATTTTTCTAAGAATATGTCCATTTCTTCCAGGTTGTCCAATTTGTTGGAATAGAGTTGTTTATAGTATTTTTTAATAATCCTTTGTATTATGGCGGGGTCTGTTGTTATTTCTCCTGTTTCATTTCTGATTTCATTTATTTGGGTCTTCTTTCTTTGCTTCTTGGTGAACCTCCCTAGAGGTCATTCAATCTTGTTTATCCTTTCAAAGAACCAGCTCTTTGGTTTTTTGATCTTTTGAATTGTATCTTTGGTCTTCATGTTGTTTATCTCTGCTCTGAACTTTACTATTTCCTTCCTTCTACATTGGACTTTTCTTGTTGCTCTCTGTCTAGGTCTTTTGAGTTGTAGGGTTAGATAATTTATTACCATTGTTTCTGTTTTTTTGCAGTAGTCTTGTAGAACTATGAACTTCCCTCTCAAGACTGCTTTCACTGTGTCCAATAAATTTTGTATTGTTGTGTTGTCATTATCATTTGTTGCCATGATGTTTTGTATTTCTTCCTTGATCTCTCTCATTACCCAGTCGTTGTTTAATAGTATGCTGTTTAGTCTCCAAGTGTTTGATTTCTTCGTATTGTTTTTATTGTAGTTGATTTTAAATTTTATGCCACTGTGATCTGAGAAAATGCTTGATGTGATTTCTATCTTCTTGAATTTGAAGAGACTTTTCCTATGACCTAACATATGGTCTGTCTTTGAAAATGACCCATGTTCCCTGGAGAAGAATGTATATTCTGTGGTTTTGGGGTGAAATGTTCTGAAGATGTCAATTCCATCTGGTCTAGTGAGTCAGTTAGGATTGATGTTTCTTTGCTGATTTTTTGTTTAGAGGATTAGTCCAGTGGTGACAGTGGGGTACTAATGTCTCCTACTATGATTGTATTGCTGTCAATCTCTTCCTTAATATCCTCCAGGAGTTTTTTTATGTATTTAGGTGCTCCTATATTGGGTGCATATATGTTTACCAGAGTTATTTCTTCTTGTTGGATAATCCCCTTTAGTATTATGAAGTGGCCTTCTTTATTTCTTGTTATGTCCTTCACTTTGTGATCTTATTTGTCAGATATTAGTATTGCAACACCAACTTTTTTTTCATTTCCATTAACCTGAAATACCATCTTCCATTTCTTCACTCTCAATCTGTGTGCATCTCTTTTTCTGTGGTGGGTTTCTTGTAGACAGCTTATATGTGGATCAAGTTTTCTTATCCAGTTGGTTACACTATGTCTTTTGATTGGAGCATTTAATCCGTTTACATTTAGTTATTGATAGGTACTTATCTGTCACCATTTTTAGTCTTTACCCCCGAGTTCCTTCTTTGCTTCCTATTTCTTTTTTTTTACAGCAGACCCTTTAACATTTCTTGCATTGCTGGTTTGGTGGTAATGTATTCCTTTTTTGTCTGTGAAGCTCCTGATTTCACCCTCAATTTTGATTGAAAGCCTTGTTGGGTACAGTATTCTTGGGTTCAGACCCTTCCTTTGCATGACTTTGTACATTTCTTTCAATTCCTTTCTGGCCTGATGAGTTTCTGGTGAGAAATCAGTTGCTAGTCTGAAGGGAGTTCCTTTGTGGGTAACTTTCTGTTTCTCTCTGGCCGCTTTTTAAGATTCTTATTTTGTCGTTGTTGTTTGCCAGTTTAATTATAATGTGCCTTGATGTCTGTTTTTTGGGGTTCATTTTGCTTGGGACTTGTGAGCTTCTTGGATTTGTGTGTGTTTTTTCTTTAGTATATCAGGAAAGTTTGCTGTCATTATTTCTTCAGACAGATGTTCTATTCCTTGCTCAGTTTCCTCTCTTTCTGGAACCCCAATTATGCGGATATTGTTGTGGTTTTTTTTTTGTGTTATCCCAAAGTTGCCTTAGGCTCTCCTCTTGCTTTTTAATTTTTTTTTTCTAGAAGCTGCTGTATTTGGGTATTTTTTCCTACCGTGTCTTCTAGCTCACTGATGCGGTCCTCTGCTTCTTCTAGTCTACTTTTCATGCTTTCTATTGAGTTCTTTACAACAGTGATATCATTTTTCATTCCTTCTTCATTATTCTTCATTTTCTCTTGGCTCTTCTTCATTTTCTCTTGGCTCTTCTTCATTTTTTCTTGGCTCTTCTTCATTTCCTCTTGGCTTGTACTCATATTGTTGATTTTGTCTTCCATTCTTTTCAGCCACCTTATGACCATTTTTCTGAACTCTTTCTCTGGCAGGTTTATTTCTGCTTCTATTTCGTTTACTTCCTTTTCTGGTGATACCTGCCATTTTGTAATATGCAGGCTGTTTCTTTGTCTGCCCATGGTCTTTCTTCTCCTGTTGTGTGGTTATGTAGTTCTCTTTTCTATATTGATTGAAAGGCACAAACTACAACATGACCAGGTACAACACAAAAGGCACTAAACAAAAATATATTCATGATGTTAATAACCATAAGTAAGGTGACCACCAATGAAAGACAAATTAGGGGTAAGTAGAGAAAGAAGAAGAGAAATATGAGGGGGGAAAAAGAAAGAAGTACCAAAGTCAAATTGGTAGAAGAGAGAAAAAAAGAAATAAAAAGAAATAGAAAAAGAAGAAAAGAGAAAGAGAAAAAATAAGAGAGAAAAAAAAAAGAATAAGGGGAAAAAAAGGGAACAAATTATATATGTAAGGGAAAACTCCAATAGAACAGCCACTAATCCCAACAAATGCTGGGAAGAAGTACCTGGAGATTAATAGAAACTACAAATATCAACTAATATCAAGGGAGGTGAGGGAAAGGAGAGGTAAAAAACAAACCAAAAGAAAGCAAACAAAAAGCAAAATAAAACAAGTAGAATAAGCAAAAACAATCTCATAAAAAAAGTATAAAAAATTGATATAATAACCGTTCAGGCAAATAACAACAAAAGGACATAGAGAAAAACAAAATTTTGGATAGTGAAGACTAGAAGAGAGAGGTTTGTATGGACTTGGAGTAGGGGATTTGAAATTAGATATATAAGTGGGGTGAAATTTTAACCGAGTAAAAAGAAAGAATAGGGAGAATCTAAAGTTGGAAAAGGGAGAAACAAGGCAACAAAATGGGGAAAGTTAGGAAGAGAGTGTTGGCATAAAGGTAGAGTTGATATAGAGTAAAATTATGCTAAAGGAAAGATGAAAATAGAGTGTAGAACTGTAATCCCAAAGTAAAATAAAGAGAAAATAAAATGACACTTAAAAAAATTATAAAATGGTAGTAGTAATAATGCTAGTTGAAAATAAAAATGTAATAATTAAAAAGGTAAAATCAATTGAGGAGAAAAAAAGATTTTTTTTAATTAAAATATGCAAAAAATAAAATAGAATGGGCAGTAGTGGAGGTCATTCACTTCCACTATTGTTCTATTTGGCACTCCTGTTTCCCAGTTGGGAGGGTATTTCAGTTCCCTGTGTTCCACTGCTGATGTGTGTCTTAATCTCTCTATTCTTTTGTGATTAAGTGAGAGTTAATTTGTTAGTCATCCACTGGGTGGCAGTGTTTCGGAATTGACTTCTGACACTAAGCAAAGGACCTCTCTAGCCTGTGCTTAGGTCCCACTACTCTGTGGTTCTCAATACCAGTTTGTGGGGCTGGGTTGCCCCAGAGCTGATTCTCTGATGGTTACTCTGCGCTCTGATTCCCAGGGTCCAGAAAAACAACTTTCCCCTGCTGTCTCTCAGGATATCTCCAATTGCTTGATCCTTTGTATTGGGCTTAGCAATCAGAAGCCAGGGTCTGAAGAGGAAAGAGGTCAGTCTGTGCTCTCCCCCTTTTGTGCTCCTGTTCAAACAGCTGGGACACCTTAATAACTCTCAGGCTCTCCTTCTGCCTCAGATCAAAATGGGTTGCTTTCTAGAGCTCCCTTCTGTTAATAGCTCTGAGGGTCCCCTTCCACATTTAGGGATCACACCCTACCCCACATTCGCGGATTTCTCTAGAAGTAGCTTTACCCCAATTCAGTTCCCACAGTGTGCATGTCTCTGTTCTGCGGGCAGGAGACCTCACCTTATCCCAGGCGAAATCTGACCTTTCCTTGTGGTGTGTGGAGCTCCTGTGAGTCTGAGTGTTTGTGCCGATTGGAGAGTGGGGTTCTGCGTCCCCCGGCTGTTTGGTGGGTGCTGTAGTTGTAGCTTTTCAGACTGCTGTAGACATCCACTTCCCCCTGCAAGATGGCGGGGTGTCCGCATTCGTGTTGGTGGCTCCGGCAGACAAAAACCTCATGGCAGTGGGGCTGCCTGGTCAGGGGAGCCACGTCCAGCAGTCCCCCACCTTCTCCTGGAGGATAACTGACTCTTAACTTGCCAACAAACACTCCCAGTGCGACTTTCAGCTGCTCTCTCCATCTGCCCAGCGACAAGGTTCCGGACACGTCCGTCTATTCCGCTGCCAGAGAGGGAGAGATATGTATTGGTAGCCTTCTGTGACCAGAATCGAATCTGTGTATGTGCCCTGATTGGGAATTGAACCCACCACCTTTTGATATGCAGGTTGGCATACCAGCCAATTGAGCAACACTGGCCAGGGCTATGTGGGGTTTCTTATTGCTTGTCTTTTGTTTTTTGTTTTTTAACTGAACAACAAAATTTGTGTTGCCTTTACTACATTTCAATGTTTTTTGAACTTCTTATTTATATTTTTGAAGTCTACTCTTTCTCTGACCTAATTTGGTCTCATTATTTCCTTTATCATTATGTATCATATTACTATTAGACGTTTTTAGTTTCATTATGCCTCTTATATTCTCAAATTCTTTTAGCCTCTCAACTTCTAGATGGTAGAGTTGCTCAGATTTTGGTCCTGGGCTCTCTTCTCACTCTGTTTTTCCTCTAAGCAATTTTACATAATCTTACTTATATTTTGAAGATAATAATATGTATACCTTTTCCTTTATGAGTTACTTATTTAGATTGTATTTAGGGGCAAAATTTTTTACTAAATTGAAATTATAAAAATACGAGAGGCCCAATACATGAAATTTGTGCATTGCAGGGCCGGTCTGCACCCTCTCCAATCCAGGACCCCTTGAAGGATGTCTGAAAACCAGTAGTCATACATCCTTCTCACAATCCGTGACTGCTGCCTCCTAATTGCTCACCTGCCTGCCTACCTGCCTGGTCGTCCCTAATTGCCCCCTCCCCCCCATGGCCTGATCACCCCTCACTGCCTCTGTGTGCTAACATGATTGCCCCTAACTGCCCCCCCTGCCAGCCAGTTTGCCCCTAACTGTCCCTCCACCAGCCTAGTTATCCCTTACTGCCCCCCTGCCAGCCTAATCGCCCTCAACTGCCTCCCCTCTCAGTCTGGTTGCCCGCAACTGCACCCTCCTGTAGCCTGGTTGCACCTAACTTCCCCCCTGCAGGCCTGATCACCTCTTACTACCCACCTCCATCCCCCCACCCCCGCTAGCCTGGTTGCCCCCAACTTCCCCTCTCTGCCAGCCTGGTCACCCCTAACTGCCCCTCCCCAATTGGTCTGGTCGTCCCTCACTAACCCTCCTGCCGGCCTGGTTACCCCACACTATCTGCTGTTCAGTTTTTTGGTCATCCCTCACTAACTGCCCTGCCTGCCTGCTCATAGGCATCCATCTTGTGAGGGTTAATTTGCATATTACCTCTTTATTATGTAAGATTCTCCCATTTTTGTCTTCCTAAAGTTTAAAATTTGGCCTTCCCTATTTTAGTCTTTTATTAAACACTTTATTTTTAAAATTTTTAGTGATTTTGAGAGAGAGAGAAAGGGAGTGATGGAGGGAGAGATAAATGAGGGAGGAAAGGGGAGAGAGAGAGAGAAGTGGGGAGAGGGAGAGGTTGATTTATTGTTCTACTTATTTATTTATTCATGACTCTGGTATGTCCCATGATTAAAGATAGAACCTGCAACCTTGTTATGTTGGGATGATACTCTAACAAACTGAGCTACCTGACCAGGGCCTTCATATTTTAATATTTATTACACCCAAAATTGATTTTTAAGTTTGAGGTTGAAATCTGATTTTGTTGCTCTGCCCCTATAGGAATAGCCATTACCCTGTTGTTATTTATTAAGCATTCTTTCTTTTTTCCACTGATTGCAATGCTACTCTGCCTGGCTGCTTCATTGTTAGTGGGATAAGTAGGTACTCCAATCATATATCTTCAATTAATGTCCCCATGTTTGATGTCACTTCTCACTCCCATCTTCCAACATATCTAATGCTCTTTCTTTTTCAAAGCTCTACTGGGCATTTTGGCTGCTATCTTTGTTGTTTCCAGGGCATATTCAAAGCTATAGTTTCCTTTGTGTTTCCTTATCACTCAACATTTTTCGCTTTCCAGCTTCCATAAATTTGCTGTAACTTCTTGCTACAGATTGTCCCCCTTTTTGTAGCTGTTATTTTGTTGGGTTTATACCATTTTAATTACTTTAATGGGATAAAAGGGAGAGGTTTCGAACACAATTGCTCAGTTTATTTTATTTGAAAGTACAAAGTGAAGTGTTTTAAATATTATAAGTTGTATTATTATCTGCAAGTCTTTAAAAATATAATTAAATTTCATCTTTCTGGAAAGATATAAGCTTGGTTCTTTCTGAAAGTGGAAAGCTAATCAGGGGGCCACAAAATGTCCTCCTTGTAGTTCTGATTTGCTTTTTAAAAATATTACATAGTTTTCCACTTTTAACAATCCCATTTATAGTCTTTAGTATTTCATAATGCCAAAAAGGTGGCTAATTTTTGTATTACAGTGTCTGTGACCTTTATCTAATAGGTGTGTAACTAAATACCAGCAAACAAGTATCCATGAAAAAATTATAGACACATTCAGGAAAGAAATTTCATAAAATTTTGCTATATCCCATTAATTATTTTACTATTCACTGTCTTTGGGACAGCTTTACAGTAAAGTGACTCATTGCAGATTTCTTTCCCCTGCCAGAAACTGGAAAGTACATGGTGTAATGTTTTCTTTGCTTACATTGGATGCCTGTAGTGAAACTGGTTTATTTTTGGTCATTTCCTGTCTATGAACACTGTGTTATTTTAGCCATTACTATAATAAAATATAATGCATAAAATGAATTTCCACACCTACAAATGTTGTAATCAAAATCCATAAAGTACATTTTATAGGAATCAGCACTACTTATTCATTGGGAAAATAATCGTATGAAATATTTTAAGTCTTTCTGTTCTAATCAGTTATAGAAAGTACTATAAAATACTCTTTTTTTTTTATACCACTTAAGAGTATATTCTCCTTTTAACCTGGTTTTCAGGGAGTCAACACTTCATCGCATTAAGTTAATCATCCTGTACTTCATTAGGTATATAAATGTCTCATTACTATGCTGTGTAATTAATATACTATTGTATGTCAACTATAATTAATATTTATAATCTTCCTATCTTACAGTCCTTTACTAATCAAGAAGGCATAGAATATTTTTCTGATGAGTTCTTATATAAAGACTAGAGGCCCGGTGCATGAAATTTATGCAAGGGGGATGTGGATGTCCTTCATTTGAACCTGCATCCTTTCAAATTTGGGATCCCTCTCACAATCCAGGACTGCTGGCTCCCAATTGCTCACCTGCTTGCCTTCCTGATTGCTCCTAACCAATTTTGCCTGCCAGCCTGATCACTCCCTAACCACTCCCTAATCACTCCCCTACCAGCCTGATTGATGCCTAACTGCTCCCCTGCCAGCTTTTTGCCCCTAACTGCCCTCCCCTGCAGGCCTGGTCATCTCTAACTGCCCTCCCCTGCAGGCCTGGTCCCCCTCAACTTCCCTCCTCTGCCAGCCTGGCCACCCCTAACTGCCCTCGCTTGATGGCCTGATCAACCACAACTGTCCTCCCCTGCAGGCCTTTTCTCTCCCAACTATCCTCCCCTTCTGGCCGTCTTGTGGTGGCCTTCTTGTGTCCACATGGGGACAGTCATCTTGTGTATTGGAGTGATGATCAATCTGCATATTACTCTTTTATTAGATAGGATAGAGGCCTGGTGCATGGTGAGGGCCAGCTGGTTTGCCCTGAAGGTTGTCCTGGATCAGGGTGGGGGTTCCCTGGGGGCATGGGGTGTCCTAGTCAAGGTTCCTGTGGTGGTTTACAGGCTGGCCACACCACCCAGTGACCCAAGCAGAGGCCCTAGTATCTGGAATTTATTTATCTTCTACAACTGAAACTTTGTAGCCTGGAGCGGAGGCCTGGGTTGGCCAGGGAGTATGGAAAGCTTGGCTTCCTCCATCTCTGGGAAAACCCAAGCCTCCCTCCTGCTCTCTCTATGGCTGTAGTCATCTTGATTGGATTAATTTGCATAATCGCTCCTGATTGGCTGGTGGTGTGGCTGGTGGGTGTTGTGGAGGTATAGTCAATTTGCATATTACCCTTTTATTAGATAGGATTGAGTTGAATAAAGAATCTTTGGACTTGTGATTAACCACTAATGATCTTAAAGATAATTCTTATTTGATGGCTTACTACCTACTGTTGTAGAAATAATATTTAAGTCCGGATATAACCAAGAAAGTGTATTTAGCTTCATGGGGAAAAAAATTATAAAACATAGACACTTTGTAGAATATACCAGACCAGGTGAATCCGTCACCTGCTCTAAAACATTTAAATCATACTCGATTCCTCCCTCTCCTGCATTCCCTGCAATCAATCACTGAGTCATACTTTTTTTAATGTTAATTCTCACCTAAGGATAGTTTTCCATTGATTTTTTAAAGAAGGGGTGAAGGGAAGAGTCAGAGAGAGAGAAATATTAATGGGAGAGAGACATGTTGATTGGTTGCCTCCCTTATACACCCGGACCAGAGCCTGCAAGTTGACTGGAATCGAACCTGGGACCCTTCAGTCTGCAAGCCAAAATTCTATGCACTGAGCCAAACCTTCTAGGGCACTAAGTCCCACTTTTATTTTCTCATAAATATCTGGTTTTCTTTTTTTTATTAATAATAATCACTAAAATGTATTGAGCTAAGTCTGGTTTAGAATATTATTTTTAGTTTACATATAAACTTTGAAAAAATATGTATTAGAATCGCCATTTTACATACCAGAAAATTGAAACTATGAAGAAATTAAATAATTTGCTCCCAAAGACATGTTTATCAGTGACATTCTAGGATTGAAACTGAGGTCTGTGTGACTATCCTGTAACTGCCATTTCCACCACACCAAACCCTATTTGTTATTATGCTTTTATATAATCTAACACACTATTGCACTGACTTTCCTTCCTACTAATCTCTGCTCATCCAGCCTTTCCCTCCTAAATCCTCTATAAAATGTACCAACCTGTCTCAAGTGTATCCTTGTGATTAGAAATATATCTTATCCCTAACACTAACATCTAGCTCCATACATAACACATTAGTGGTGATTAAAACATTGTGTTGAATATGTCCTATTACTTTTTTTAAAATATATTTTATTGATTTTTTACCGAGAGGAAGAGAGAGGGACAGAGAGTTAGAAATATCAATGAGAGAGAAACATCAATGAGTTGCCTGCAACACACCCTGTACTGAGAATATGCCTGCAACCAAGGTACATGCCCTTGACAGGAATCGAACCTAGGACCTTTCAGTCTGCAGGCTGACGCTCTATCCACTGAGCCAAACCAGTCTTGGTGTGTCTTATTACTTTTTAAAAATATATATTTTATTGAAAGAACCAAGATGGCGTCATAAGGTATATACCTGTACGTGCTGTCTCTCACAACCACACCAAAACTACAACTAAAAGACAAAACAACTATCCCACAGAATCACAGGAAAGCTGGTGGAGTGGAAGTTTTCCAACTAGAAGGAAAGACAAAAGAAAGACCTGATAGGATGTGCAGAGGCTCAGAAAGGTAGAGGTATGGAGACGCATGCAAATCAGGCTGGCATGTGCTATTTTTTTCAATTGGGAGGGAGTTTTCTGAACTCCACTTTCTGGTGAGATTCTGGGGACTCAGACTCATACAGGGAGAAATTGGCCATTGGGTCAGAAAGAGAGGGTGATCTTCTCGCAGAGGTTGCCCACAAGAAACATTGTTTACTGCATTGGGGCACGGGACACAGAACAGAACAGAACATGGCAGAGAGGGATGACTGGCAGCCATTGCTGTTTGCCATGCCCTAGCCTTCTGATTCCCTGAAACCCTGCCCCGCCCAATTTACAAACCCACCCAGCTGTGCGCAGAGGCTTTTGCATATGAATGGCCTGCCTTCTCCCAGCTTAACCTAACAAATTGCTACCGGATCAGACAACTGCAAAACTTCCAAATTCCAAGCAAAGAGGAGAAATCTGCAGATCTCCCTGTAGCTCCTGCTGGGTGGCCTCAAACACTAGCTGACTTGCACCTCCTTGGAGATCCAGGAACCAGTGTACCTAGAGGTCAGTGTGAGATGACACCAGATTTCAACTCCTCACATACATAAGTGACACACTCAAGAGGCAGACTCAATGAGCACCAAAGCCACACTGAAGTAAGTCCTGCCCAATAAGAGTTTCTCCAGCACAGCAATTCTTCCATTAATAGACACAGCTAATCCTCACAACCAATTGGCCTGGATGTCAATTCCTTCCAGTGTACTAATAGCAATCAAGGCTTAAGTACAACAAGTCTGTATACCCAGCCCACAAAAGGGCGCACCAAGAGTGTCCACCACAGGTGACTGGGAAGGCAGAGCTACTGGGTTATAAAGGACAACTAGCACACAAAGCCACTCTGTCAACACATGGAAGCATCCAAAATGTGGAGACAAAGAAACATGTCATGAATAAAAGAAATAGAGGAAAGCAAACTACTGGACATAGAGTTCAAAACCACTGGGAACTTTACTCAAGAATCTTTATAAGTTTACTCAAGAATCTTCTACAAACCACTGGGAAACTTAATGAGACCTTCAAGGATCTTAATGAGAGTGAAAAAAATAAATAAATAAAACAGAAAAGGACCAGTCAGAAATTAAGCATACACTATTTGAAATAAAGAATAATATATAGAAATTCAACAGGAGACTAGAGGACCCCAAGAATCAAAACAAAGATTTGAAACATGAAAAAGCAAAAAATACCCAACCATAAGAACAAAAAGAAAACAGTCCAAAAATGTGAAGATAGTGTAAGGAGCATCTGGGACAACTTCAAGCAGACCAACATCAGAATTATGGGGGTGCCAGAAGAAGAGAGAGCAAGACATTGAAATCCTATGTGAAGAATTAATGACAGAAGACTTCCCTCTCCCTTCATGACAGGAATGGACTTACAAGTCCAGAAAGTAGAGAGAACCCCAAACAAAAGGAATTCAAAAAGGACCACACCAAGAGACATCATAATTAAAATGCCAAGGGCAAAAGACAGAGAATCTTGAAAGCAGCAAGAGAAAAACAGTTAGTTACCTACAAGGGAGTACCCATACAACTGTCAGCTGATTTCTCCCCAGAAACTATGCAGGCCAGACAGGAGTGGCAAGAAATATTCAAAGTGATGAATAGCAAGACCTACACCAAGATGACTCTACTGAGCAAAGCTATCATTCAGAATTGAAGATCAGATAAAGAGCTTCACAGACAAGAAAAAGCTAAAGGAGTTCATCACCACCAAACCAGCATTATATGAAATGCTGAAAGGTATTCTTTAAGAAGAGGAAGAAGAAAAAGGTAAAGATAAAAATTATGAACAACAAATACATATCTATTAACAAATGAATCTAAAATCAAGTAAGAAAATCTGATCAACGGAATAAACTGGTGAATATAATAGAATCAAGGGCATAGAAAGGGAATGGACTGATAATTCTCAGGGGAAAGGGGTGTGGGGGTATGGAAAGAGACTCGACAAAAATCTTACACCTATGGATGAGGACAGTTGGAGGTGGGGGGTAAGGGGTGGGAACTATGGTGAAAAAAGAGGAACAATTGTAATAATCTGAACAATAAAGATTTATTGATTTTTCTACAGAGAGGAATGGAGAGGGGTAGAGAGCCAGAAACATTGATGAGAGAGAAACATCCATCAGCTGCCTCTGGCACATCCCCTACTAGGGATGTGCCCACAACCAAGGTACAGCCCTTGACCAGAATTGACCCTTGATTCTTTTTTTATTTTATTCATTTTTTATACATATTCCCCATTGTCCCCCTCCCTCCCAAGCATAACCCAACCCCACAGTGTCTGTGTTCATTGGTTATGCTTATATGCATGCATACAAGTCCTTTGATTGATCTCTTATCTACCTCACCTAACTTTAATCTTCCTCCTGTAATTTCACAATCATTTGAAACTTTACTGCCTCTGTATCTATCCTTTTGTTCATCAGTTTATAATGTTCTTTATTATCCACAAATGACTGAGATCATGTGATGCTTCTCCTTCATTGAATGGATTATTTCATTAAGCATAAGGCTCTCCAGTTCCATCCAGGTTGCTGCAAATGGTAAGAATTCCTTCTTTTTAATGGCAGCATAGAATTACATTGTGTAGATGTACCACAGTTTTCTGATCCACTCATCTGCTGACAGGCACCTAGGCTGTTTCCAAATTGTAGCTATTGTAAATTGCGCTGCTATGAACATAGGGGTGCATAAATCCTTTCTGATTGGTGTTTGTGATTTCTTAGGATAAATTCCTAAGAGTGGTATTAGAGGATCAAATGGGAGTTTCATTTTCAGTTTTTTGAGGAAACTCCATATTCTCCACAGTAGCTGCACCAGTCTGCATCCCCCCCAACAGTGCACAAGGGTTCCTTTTTCTCCGGATCCTCGCCAACACATGTCGTTTGTTGATTTGTTGATGATTGCCATTCTGACAGGTGTAAGATGGTATTGCATTCTCAGTTTCATTTGCATCTCTCAGAGGATTAGTGACTTTGAACATGTTTTCATGTGTCTCTTGGCCTTCCTTCTGTCATCTTTCGAAAAGGTTCTATTTAGATCCGTTGCCCATTTTTTTATTGGATCGTTTATCTTCCTTTTATTAAGTTGTATATGTTGGCTGAAGATGTGGGAGATTAAATCTTTATCAGTGATAACATTTGCAATTATGTTCTCCCATACAGTGGGCTTTCTTGTTGTTTTGTTGATGGTTTCTTTTGCTGTGCAAAAGCTTATTATTTTGATGTAGTCCCATTTGTTTATTTTTTCTTTAGCTTCCATTGCCTTTGGAGCAGTATCAGTGAAGAAGTTCTTTCGGCATATGTCTGAGATTGTGCTTCCTGTGGATTCCTCCAGTATTTTTATGGTTTCCCTTCTAATGTTTAAGTCCTGTATCTATTTTGAGTTTGTTTTTGTATTTGGTGTAAGTTGGTGGTTCAGTTTCATTTTTTTGCATGTATCTGTCCAATTTTCCTAACACCATTTATTGAAGAGGCTATCTTGGCTCCATTGAATGTTATGCCTCCTTTGTCAAATTTTAGTTGAGCATAGTGGTTTGGGTGGATATCTGGGTTCTCTATTCTATTCCATTGGTCTATATGTCTGTTCTTGTGCCAGTACCAGGCTGTTTTGTGAACAGTTGCTTTGTAGTACAGCTTGAAATCTGGTATTGAGATCCCACCTACTTTATTCTTCTTTCTCAGATTGCTGTAGCTATCCGTGGTCTTTTCTTGTTCCAGATGAATCTATGAAGAATTCTTTCTAGGTCTGTGAAATAAGTCATTGGTATTTTAATGGGTAGTGCATTGAATCTATAGATTGCTTTGGGTAGTAGGGACATTTTAATGATGTTGATTCTCCCAATCCATGAACATGGTATGCTCTTCCATCTGTTAACATCTTCCTCTATCTCTTTTTTCCCTGTCCTGTAGTTTTCTACATATAGGTCTTTTACCTCGTTAGTTAGGTTTATTCCTAAGTATCTTAATTTTTTTGGTGCGATGGTAAATGGGATTGCTTTTTTAGTCTCTCTTTCTGTAATTTCACTATTAGTGTGTAGAAATACCACAGACTTCTTAGCATTAATTTTGTGTCCTGCTACATTACCGAATTCATTAATTAAGTCAATTAGTTTTGGAATGGAGTCCTTTGGGTTTTTTATGTACAATATCATGTAGTCTGCAAAGAAGGACAGCTGTACTTCTTCTTTTCCTATTAGGATGCCTTTTATTTCTTCTTGTCTAATTGCAATGGCTAATACTTCCAGTACTATGTCGAACAAGAGAGATGAGAGTGGGCATCCCTGTCTTGTTCCTGTTCTTAGGGGAAATGGTTTTAGTTTTTGCCCATTGAGTATGATGTTAGCTGTGGGTTTATCATATATGGCTTTTATGATGTTGAGCTATGATCCTCCTTCTATTCCCACTTTGCTGGGAGTTTTTATCAAGAAAGGGTGTTGGATTTTGTCAAATGCTTTTTCTGCATCAATTGATATGACTATGTGATTTTCATCTCTCAATTTGTTTATGTGATGTATCACGTTTATTGATTTGCGGATATTGTACCGTCCCTGAATTCCTGGCATGAATCCTACTTGGTCATGGTGTATGATCTTTCTGATGTACTGCTAGATCCTCTTTGTTAGAATTTTGTTGAGGATTTTGACATCTATGTTCATGAGAGATATTGGCCTATAATTCTCTTTCCTTGTGTTGTCTTTATCTGGTTTTGGTATTAGCGTGATGCTGCCTTCATAGAAGTTGTTTGGAAGTGTTCCTTCTTCTTGAATGTTTTTGAATAGTCTGAGGAGGATAGGTTTTAATTCTTCCTTGACTGTTTGGTTAAACTCTCCTGTGTAGCCATCTGGTGGGACCCCTGATTCTTGAGGCTGATGATTTATCCCCGAGTCAAACCAGCCCGGGCTTTCCTATTGCTTTTTATTTAAAAATATTTTTTGCTCCTCAAACTTATAGGATAAAATCTGACTTTCCAGGTTTATCCTCCGCTACTGCTTCTTCCTATATATTTCTCTGTCCCATCCTATGTTGCAGTGATCCGGCCATATTGAAATTGTTCTTAACTGAATGTTATACATAATTAGGCTTCTGTGCCTTTCTTTGTTCTGCTTTTTCTTATATAAATTGTGCTTCCTCCTTCTACTTCTGATGCAATTCTATTAATCTTTCAAAGACCACTTCAAATGCTTCCTTCTTTTGAAAGCTGACTTTGCCCCTCTAGAATAATAAATCATTCTTCCTCTGTATTTCTAAAGCATATCATTTAAATATTTATAATTGAGAATAAGCATGTTATATTAGAGCAATGTCTAAATTTATTATGCTCACTACCATCCATCCAGACTGAGATATCTTTAAGGCAAATAGGTCTTAGTTTATTTTTTCATCCGCACTAGAGGCCCAGAACACAAAATTTGTGCCCCCGGCGATGGGGGAGGGGGCGGGAATGGTGCCCCTCAGCCCAGCCTGAATCCTCTGCAATCTAAGACTCCTGAGAGAATGAACAACTGCCAGTTTATCGGCCATCCCTCTTGCAATCCCAGACCACTGGCTCCTAACCGCTCACCTGCCTGCCTGCCTGATAACCCCTAACCACTCTGCTTGCCTGCCTGACCACCCATAATCCCTCTGCCTGCCTGCCTGATCACCCAACCCCCTCTGCCTGCCTGTCTGATCACCCCAACTCCCTCTGCCTGCCTGCCTGATTGCCCCTAACCCCTTTGCCTGCCTGCTGATTACTCCCAACCACTCTGCCTGACTGCCTGTTGCCCCTAATTGCTCCCCTGCCTGCCTGATCACACCTAACCCCTCTACCTGTCTGTCTGATTGTTCCTAACCACCTCTGCCTGCCTGTGGGATCACCCCTAACTGCTCTCTGCTGTTGGCTTTATCACCCCTAACAGCTCTCCCCTAGTGACCTGATCATCCCTAACTGCTCTCCCTGCCAGTCTGATCACCCATAACTTCTGTCATGATTGCCCCTAACCACTTTCCTCTGCTAGCCCCTAACTGCTCTCCCCTGTTGACTTAATCGCACCCTAATTGCTCCGCTACCTACCTGATCACCCCTAACTGCCTCTGCCTCAACTCCCACCACCATGGCTTTGTCCAGAAGGAAGTCCAGATGATATCCAGTCTAGTTATTATATTACTCTTTTATTAGTATAGATAGCCTACACAATAACACATAATAAACTCTCCAGATTAACCTTTTTATTTGATGAGGTGAGGTAATTTCTTTTGAGAAATTATATTCCATGTGTTTATTAAGTGAATTCCAGAGTATGATTAGAGCATTTATATTTCTGTGATGATAGCCTAATAAAAGTGAAGAAAAATTTTGATATATCCAGAAACTTGTATGTGATTTCTATATTGATTATTCTTATTAGTATAGATGATTTTGTTGCCCTTTACCACAATTCTTAGGCTATCTATCGTGCCCCATATATGATGAGTTTCTAGCAAATGTTGAGTGAATATTCATATATACAGATATATGTATATTTATACACACTATTCAAATATAAATTTAGATATATATGTACATTAAAGGCCCAGTGCATGAAATTCGTGCACTTCGGAGGTCCTTCAGCCCGACCTGCACCCTCTCCCAGTCCGGGAGCCCTTAGGGGCTGTCAAACTGCCATCGTTGGCCCACTTCCCCCAGACATCCTTCGCACTACAGAGGAGGTGGGAAAGGCTTCTGCCACTGCCACTGTGCTCACCAGCCATGAACCCAGCTTCTGGCTGAGTAGCGCTCCCCCTGTGGGAGCACACTGACCCCCAGGGATCAGCTCCTGTGTTTAGCATCTGTTCCCTAGTGGTCAGTGCACATCATAGCAACCAGTTGTTTTGCCATTTGGTCAATTTGCATATTAGCCTTTTAAGCCAGTGGGATCGGGCCAAAACCAGTTCTCCTACATCCCCTGAGGGATTCTGGATTTGTGAGAAGGTGAGGCCAGTCTGAGAGACACCACTGTAGCATAATCGGGGCAGTGGAGGGACATGGAAGGTTGGCCAGCCAGGACAGGACCACAGGAGGGCTCCAGGGCATGTCCAGTCCATTTCACTCAATCCAAATTGGCCGGATCCCAGCAGCAATCTATCCTAACCTACCAGTCAGAGCTTCTGTCCTCTGGTGGTTAGTGCATGTCATAACAAGTGGTTGACTGGCCTTAGCATATTATTAGCATATAATGCTTTGGTTGAAGGGACGATGGGGCACTTAGCATATTATGCTTTTATTATGTAGGACTAGAGGCCCAGTGCATGAAATCTGTGCACTCGCTGGGGGTCCTTCAGCCCAGCCTATCCCCTCTCACATTCTGGGAGCCTTCAGGGGATGTCCTACTGTGGCAGGCCTAAGCCACAGTCTGGCCTCTCTCTTCGGGAGGCAACCAGGCTGATCAGGGGAAGTGCCACTCTAATCACCCTGCCACAGCTGCCAAGGTGTTTTCATCAACACAGACTTCATTCCCTTCACCACGAAAAAATTACAACTTTCTTTAGGCATTTTTAAGATGTCTATTTCATAGGATATGTCATTTCTTTCTTTTTCTTTTCTTTTTTTTTTATCCTTTACATGAGGATATTTTCCCATTGATTTTTAGAGAGCATGGAACAGAGAGGGAATGACAGAGAGAAACATCAATGTGAGAGGCACACTTTGATTGTTTGCCTCCTGCATGAGTCCTGACCTGGGCCCCACTAGGGAGGAGCCTGCAACCTAGGTTCATACCCTTGATCAGAATTGAACTCAGCTCCCCTGCGGGTTTGTGTCTCCACTCCAGCTCTAGCAGCCCAGTGCCATGAACACAGGCCTGGGGCTGGGGTTGGCTCCCCTGTGGGTTTGTGTCTTTATTCCAGCCCCAGCAGCCCAGCACTGCAGCCTAGGATCTGAGGCTAGAGGCTGGCCCCCTGTGGTTTATTCTCTCCAGCTCCAGGACCAGGCATGGGCTGCCCTGTCTGTTGTTCTCTCAGGCTCTGGGCCCGTATCTGGCACCTCCTCCTGAGTTGGTCATGACAATTACAGCATCCCAGCCTAATTTGCATATTACCTCTTTATATGTATAGATATATATATATATATATATATGAATAAAAAAGATGTGGACTTATTACCAATCATACAAGGACAACTGTAAGGACAATCCTCAACATAAAAACATTGCTTAGCAAACTTTCTGTGTTATTTCTTATGGAACTCTCAGAGCACACCTTCCCTGAGAGACATATTCCTCTGTTCTGTACTGGCCAAAGACTAAACTCAAGCCTTATTCAGAAAATAACTGACATGGCTTAGGTATCATATGACTTATTTAACAGGTTCTATATTTCCTATTGAGAAGGATAAACCTACCTATATCCCAGAAAACTTTCCATTTGTTTGTACTGAATGTCCATATCAGGTCTATATAAATTGGAGGTTACTTCTGCTTTGTTTTATAACTATATGGCTATTTTTGCTGAATGCAGACTTGCTTATTTTTTCAGTTATTTTCCCAACAATTTGCTTGATAAAACTTTAAACAAAATAAATTATTCTTTTCTAATACTATACTTTTATTTTATAGTTTATATTCTTTTTTACTTCCTTATATATGATGCTACCTACTTAATTTATTAAAAGTTATAATAAACATAATAATCAAATAGTGCTCCAAACTTAAAACTATTCGTGTGGAAGACACTACTAAAAAAGACACAAGTACTTGCAATATGAAATACCATCTCTTCCATAGAGATAGAAAAATAAATGGAAAAATCTAGTTATCTAAAATAAAATTCACATGCACATTTTATTATAGTTTTGTGCAGTGTCCTAATATGAATGGGACTGCTTTTATACTTGAGTCGTTTTTTTAACCAAAACAAAATAACCTAAGTAATACAAAGTGTTAGAATATAGTATAAAGATACAAAAACAGACATACTAATTCTAATTAGGAATGTAATTATGATGTTACATTTTTATAGTCCACAATTATATTTAGGAAATTACACAAACATAGATCACTGATTTGAATGAAATGCATAAATCCATAGCAAAGGTCTGTAGTTACAAAAAAGTTACCAAAGAATGCCCAAAATTAATGTTTATTCCATTTTTGTGTCATATTCTTGGAGTCTTCATCAATGTTGCATGAAGAATAAAACAAATGAAACACTAAAATTGAATCACTAATATGATCAAATAGGGAAACAAATAAATTATATTCTAGCAGCCATCAGCAAGAATGTCCAATACAAGGGTGTAAAACAAAACAAAGAAATTTGCTAGGAAACTGTCTCCATCATACTCTTTCAAACCAGTAAAATATACTCCTCCATACAATGGCACATAAACAGAACACTTTTCCTGTAAGGCTTAGAAATACAAGTTCTTTTTTAATGTTATGAATGGGTAAGTTGTATTTGTAAGCTATTACTGAGTGAGCCAGGAATACATTTATGGATTCTGGGGACAAGGTGTACTGTAATTCTTTGATTGTGATAAGTGAACACTCTAAAGGAATTGTTTTTAAATTAATACAGTATTCCTATGAGAATACTCAGAAGGTGTCTCTTTTTAAACATCAGACCTCTTTTTAGTGGTGGAACTGCTCTTAATAGTAGCTGCTCCACAAGGGACTAATACCTGGTCATTATCTTTGGAGGAAGTCCTAATCTTTCCTGGTGTACCCTCCCTGTATATGTAATAGCTTCTCTGTATTCACATTCAGTAATCCATTTTGCTATCTTATCACCTTAACATTAACAACAGCTTTACTGTAGTCATCAAAAGATTCTCCAGCCCTAACTTGTTTGGCTCAGTGAATAGAGCTTCATCCTGAAGATTGAAGGTATCCTGGGTTTGATTCCTGTCAAGGGCACATGCAGGATTTCGGGATCCATTCCCAGTAGGGTGTGTGCAGGAGGCAGCCATCAATGATAATCTCTCGTCATTGATGTTTCTCTCTCTTTCTCACTCTTCCTTCCTTTCTGAAATCAATAAAAATATTAAAAAAAAAAAAGGGTTCTCCAATAAGTCATGACAGTGTCTCTAGCCAATAGCATTTAAGGACATTTTGTCTCTGATGTTTTTTCAATGTACTTAGCCATTGTCGTCCTCATTTGCTTCTATCATCTTCCCATATAGGCTCAATACTCCTCTGAAAAAGTAAATAGTCACAGCCACACATTAAATTACTAGATAACTCGATATGTTTGTAGGAGAGCCCAAATGTCTTCAACTTAGAAATCAAACTCAAAGATCAGCCAATGGTTGGCTTGTTTTGTCATTTTTTAAAAAACCAGAGTGCCCATATGTTCTGTAAAGGATGTTTAGTATAGTTTTGTGGGTTAACAACCTCCTGATTAAATTTTGTTCTCTTCAGCTGTAGGTGGGGGATTAGGAGTAGAAGTGGTTTCCAGTTACACAGTTGCCATTTAGATTGGTCTTAAACTTATAATCATATGGAAAAAGAAAAGCAAGATACTTTCAAATATACTATATAATAAGAAGCTAATATGCTAATGGTCATGACGCCCTCATGCTATAATGACCGATCAGCAAGAGGCTGCATGCGCAACAGGCATGCATGGGTGGGTGGGGCTGCATGGGCTGCTAGGTACATGTGGGTGGGCAGGGACTTGACTCCGGAGGACTTGACCGGAGGCATGAGTGGGTTTCTGGGTCCTACCAACATGGCAGGCGGGTTTCTTGGCTTCGTTCAAGGCTACAAAGTTTCAATTATAGAAGATAAGTCAATCCCAGATACCAGGGCCTCCACTTGGGTTGCCATAGGGTATGTCTGGCCAGCAAACCACCACTGGCCTCTTGCCCATGCCCCAAGAGAACCCCCACCCTAATCTGGGACATGCTCAGGGCAAACCAGCCGGCCCCCACCCGTGCATCAGTCCTCTATCCTAGCTAATCCTATATAATAAAAGAATAATATGCAAATTGACCATCACTCCCATCACACAAGATGGCTGCCCCCACGTGGTCAAAGATAGCTGCCTCCATGTGGATACAAGATGGCCACCACAGGATAGCCAACAGGGAGGAACAGTTGGGAGGGACCCAGCCTGTAAGGAAGGGCAGTTGTGGGTGATCAGGCCAGCAGGGGAGGGCAGTTGAGAAGGCCCAGGCCTGCAAAGGAGGGCAGTTGGGGGAAATCAAGCCTACAGGGGAGGGCAGTTGGGGGAACCCAGGCTTGCAGGGGAGAGTAGTTGTGGGGGACCAGGCCTGTAGGGGAGGGCAGTTAGGGGCAATTATGCTGGCAGGTGAGTGGTTAGGGGGTGTTCATGCTGGCAGGCAGAAGCAGTTAGGGGCAATCAGGAAGGGCAGGCATGTGAGCAGTTGGGAGCCAGTAATCCTGGATTGTGAGAGGGATGTCCGACTGCCCGTTTAGGTCCGATCCTACCAGGATTGGGCCTAAGCAGGCAGTCAGACATCCCTCAAGGGTTTCCATATTGGAGAGGATGCAGGCTGAGCTGAGGGACATCCCCCCCTGCACGAATTTTGTGCACCTGGCCTCTAGTATAAAATAACACCACTTCTCAAAGGCTTTACTCGTGTTTTTTAGGACTTAGCTCTGATTTCTCATCATTTTTACATTAAAATATTCTTCTTTTGCTGAGAATCCTGGCCATCAAGCATCATTACATCAAATACATACTTTTTTTTTTTGCTTCCTTGACATTCCTTTTTCATTATTTGTCATTGCCTCAGCTGAGAATAATTCTCAATAATCCTATGTCTGTATTACTGATTCTGCCTCTGCTCAAAACACAGCTTATGGTTAGAAATACTTTATAAAATGTAATAGATACTCTTAAAGAAACTTCCTAATTGTCTCTCTTCATTAATTCACTTGAGAAATATTATTGAGTACCTCTGCTAATAGCTGTGTTAGATAGCTGGTTCTACTACAGTGAATATGACCAAGTTTGAGCCCTCAAGGATCACCATATTTTGTGATAGAGACAGACAAGTCAATGGTAATTGCTGTGCAAGGTGGGAAGTGCTATAACAGGGGCTTCCTTTTCATCAAGCAATCATTTTTTTTAAATATATTTTATTGATTTTTTACAGAGAGGAAGGGAGAGAGATAGAAAGTCAGCAACATTGATGAGAGACATCACTCAGCTACCTCCTGCACGCCCCACAGTGGAGATGTGCCCACAAGCAAGGTACATGCGCCCAATCGGAATCGAACCTGGGACCTTTCAGTCCACAAGTCGACGCTCTAACCACTGAGCCAAACCGGTCTCAGCAGCAGTCATTATTTTAATGGCAGTGAAATGTAACTTCTACCCTTTTTCTTATTACGGAAATGATTATATGCTCTATATAACTCAATACAAATGTATCATGCAAAGCACAATATGAGGAACTCTTAATTATCATCTTGTTTTTGTATCTTTATAGCATTCTCATATAGGATTATTCATATACTGATATTCATTGAATATTTGATTATCCTATATAATAAAACCCTAATATGCAAATCAACCAAACAGTGGAATGACCAGTCATTTTGATGTGTACTGACAAACAGGGAGCAGACGCTCAACGCAGAAACACTGCTCAGCCAGAACCTGGGCTCATGGCTGGTGAGTGCAGTGGAGGTGGCAGGAGCCTCTCCCACCTCCGCTGCAGAACTAAGGATGTCTGGGGGAATCGGGCCTAAGCTGGCAGTTATTGATTTTCAACCAGTGTGCCATAAGAACTTTCAAAATATGCAATACATGACTACTTAGTCAGGGCACTGACCTCTTTTCCCTTAGATTGTCAAATAAAAAAATGACAGCAGCCAACACAATAGCCATCCTATGTGAATGAATCAAAATTATACCTATTTATTTGCCAGTTTGGAAAAAATATATTTTTAGTGTGCTTCAGAATTTTAGTAATAAATTTATATGTGTCAGAAGATGAAAAAGAGTGAAAATCGCTGGTGGCTCTGATATACATTCACATAAGTCTAGTAAAACTTGATAAACCAGCAGGATGATGGTTTTTCAGCTTTATCTTTCAACAGCACCATTATACACATTTTTAATGTCTTTAATAATGCATTTATTCAATATACATTGTGAAAAGCCCATTACTAGGACGCAGGCCCCCAAATATGAAAAATGTAGTCTTTAGCTTTGAGGAACTCACTATCTGATAGAGGTAACAAAATTGCAGATATATAATTATGGTGCAATATGAGAAGTGATGTATGGAGGCAGGCACGCGGAGTGGCTGAAGGGAGTGGGCAAAAGTCCATAGAAGCACAAATGTGAGCACAGCATTAATATTAATAAGGGCAAATCTGAAAGTAAAAGTGCCAGAATGAAAACACATGGAACAAAAGCCAAACATTATTTAGATTGAAAAAAAAAAAGAATATTTGAGTTGAATCAAGCTATTTTTATTCTTCTCTGGCTATCATTTAAGAAACCTTTATAGAAAATATGGCTCCTACTTTGAAAATAGTAACAGCTTTTATATTGAATAGTGTATGTGAGGTGATTTTGTGTATATACACATTAATAAGTAATGGATTATTTTTCATCATTTCTTATTTTAAAATGGGGAAGAAATCTTGATTAATTTTACTGCTTATAAATGTAGTATACACATGCAAAATTTTAAACAATACTAAAGTATTAAAAAATAAAAAGTCCAAGTTAGCCTTTAACCAACTTCTGAGAAATTAACTATTGTTAAGAGTTATTTTATATCTTATCAAGAGTTTTACAAATTTACTAGAAGCCCAATGCAAGAAAAGTCATGTACTAGAGGGGAGTCCCTCAGACCGGCCTGCCCCCTCTCACTGTCTGAGAGCCCTCAGGGGAGGGAGGCAACCCAGCAATTAGGGGAAGGTGATGCCCCCATCACATCTCTGCTGCTGCCACTGCTGGTAGCCAAGCCCCTGGTTACCCGAGACTCGGGTGACCCTGAGTGGCCAGGCAGCCGCCATTCGAGGCTTGCTTACATCTCAGGCCAGCTCTGGGCAGCTGGGCAGCCAACAGCTGAGGCTTGCCTGTGCCTCAGATCAACCCTTGGCTGCTGGGCAGCTGCCATTCGAGGCTTGCTTGTGCATTCGGCTGGCCCTGAGCTGCTGGGGACCTGAGGGACTGGGGGACTCTGGAGGCAGGCACACAGAGTGGCTGAAGGGACTGGGCACCACCATTTTGTGGCTGTGTGCACTGCCATCTTTGAGGACGTGGCAGTCAATTAGCATATTCCCTCCTTATTGGCTGTAGGCACCACCATCTTTGCAACAACTTGAGGGACAATTAGCATATTCCCTCTTTATTAAATAGGATTTTTTACTAGGGGCCTAGTGCACGAATTCATGCACCTTGAAAGGAACTGTGGGCCCTGAGGCTGGTGTAGGCAGCAGGTGCAAGTGTCAGTGCTGGCTGAGAGTGCACCCCCTCTCACCTACTTCATCATCCCACTGCATTCCACCATGTTCTGTGCACATCCCCTGGTTGTCAGCACACGTCATAGCAACAACAGGTTGTTCAGTTGTTCAGTTCCAGTTGTTCTGCCATTTGGCCTATTTGCATGTTAGCCTTTTATTTTATAGAATAGGATATTATATTGTTCTTGGTATAGAAAATGTGTGTTTTTTTAATAATTATTCAGATTATTACATTTGTTTCTCTTTTTTCCCCTCCAGAGCTCCCCTCCACCCAGCTCCCTCTACCCTTACCTCCCTCCCGTGGACCTCATCCATAGGTATATGATTTTTGTCCAGTCTCTCCCTGTACACCCCTCACCCCTTTTCCCCTGAGAATTATCAATCCACTCCCTTTTGTGCTCCTGATTCTATTATATTCACCAGTTTATTCTGTTGATCACATTTTTAATTCACTTAATTTTTAGATTCACTTGATAGATATGTATTTGTTGTTCATAATTTTTTGGCTTTTACCTTTTTCTTCTTCCTCTTCTAAAAGAGTACCTTTCAGCATTTCATATAATACTGGTTTGGAGTTGATGAACTCCTTTAGCTTTTTCTTATCTGTGAAGCTCTTTATCTGCCCTTCAATTCTGAATGATAGCTTTGCTGGATAGAGTATTCTTGGTTGTAGGTTCTTGCTATTCATCACGTTGAATATTTCTTGCCACTCTGGCCAGCGTAGTTTCTGTTGAGAAATCAGCTGACAATTGTATGGGTGCTCCCTTGTAGGTAATTAACTGTTTTTCTCTTGCTGCTTTTAATATTCTCTCTTTGTCTTTTGCTCTTGGTATTTCAATTATGATGTGTCTTGTTGTAGTCCTCTTTGGATTCCTTTTATGTGGGGTTCTGTGTGCTTCCTGGAATTTTAAGTCTCTTTCTTTCACCAGATGTGGGAAGTTTTCAGTCATTAATTCTTCAAATAGGTTTTCAGTGTCTTGCTCTCTCTTCTTCTGGCACCCCCACAATTCTGATGTCGGTATGCTTGAAGCTGTCCCAGAGGCTCCTTACATTATCTTCACATTTTTGGATTCCTTTTTCTTCTTACTTTTCCAGTTGAGTATTTTCTGATTCTTTATATTTCAAATTTTTGACTTGATTCTTGCATTCCTCTAGTCTGCTGTTAGGTCTCTGTATAATATTTTTTATTTCAGTCAGTGTATGTTTAATTTCTAGTTGGTCCTTTTCCATCTCTAGTTGGTCCCTTTCCATCTCTAGTTGGTTCTTTTTCATCTCCTCTTGGGTCTCGCTAACTTTATCCTTATTTTCTAGGATTCTTGCAAATCCTTATAAGCGTGGTTTTGAACCCTATATCCAGTTATTTGTTTTCCTCCATTTCTTTTGTTTGTGATCTCTTCCTTTGTGTCCGCATTTTCACTATGCTGGGAGAACTTCTGTGTTGGATTCAGCCTTATGATACCCGACTTGCAAAACCGAAGAAGCCTCTCTGTTGAGTTTGAGATGGGTGGAATCTCAAGGCTTAACGGGCCACCTTGCCTTGTAGTTGGCCTTGTCCTCCACAGCCCTTGACTCTCACATGACTGGGTAATCGCTGGATTGATCCTTGTGTGTGTGCACGCTCTCTCACAGTGCCTCTAGACTGCTGCCTTTCCAGCTCTCCTGTGCACCGGGACATTATGAATCTGGGTCCCAAGGTTTCACCCGAAACTGGGGTTTAATGGAGTTAGAAGTGGCGCAGTTGAGAGGCTCTGTCTCCCACCCAGTTGTGAAAGCCAGCGGCAAAATCAGCAGTCGGTCTTCTGCGTGCAGTGCTGTACGCACCACCAGACTTCTGATCTTTTGTGACTCCCCTATATTTCCATGCACTTCTCCCTTTCACAGTACAAACTCCCCCCGAATGAGTTTCGGCTGGACCTGGGGTTTAGTGTCCTAGGATATGGGTCTCAATGCCGTTGGGAGTTTTCGTCTCCCTCCCATCAGAGAAAGCCAGCCAGGTACTCCATCACCTGCTCTTTCCACACCTGTGTCTCCATACCTCAGCTTTTTGCATCTCCTCTGTGTCTCTGTGAGCTCCTCTCTTTCCTTCTAGTTGTAGAATTTCCACTCAGCCAGCTTTCCTGTGGTTCTGGATGATGTCCGTTCTTTTAGTTGTAGTTTTGAAATTGTTGTGCGAGGCAGCAGTGTAGGTGTTTACCTATGCCGCCATCTTGGATTCTCCCAGAAAATGTGTTTTGTAAAATGTTTGTGTGTGTGTGTGTGTGTGTGTGTGTGTGTGTGTGTGTGTTTTTCCAGCTGGACAGTGGAATACTTTATACTTTTCACAATATATATTTGTATTTCCATGAAAACATCTATGATACATTAAATGGATTGCTTTCAAACTAAATAGAATATCAATTATTTTTTATTGACAAAATTTTTAGGTTTAAAGCTGTTAATTTTTATGAACATGTGCCTCTTTTTGAATTAAAATATAGGGTTTCCCAAAGAATGAATATACACACTTTGAATAATTATAAAGGCAGTGTTTGTTAAAATACATTTCATTTTCAAAATGTATCTATCAGCTGTTAAAATTGTATATACATTGTTTGAGACACCCTGTATGTGAGTAGAATAAGAGAGGAGGTAGAACTGGATTGAGGGAATTAGTCTAAGAACATATATGCACAACACATAGACACTGACAACAGTGTGGTGATGGCCAGAGGGAAAAGGAGGTGGGAACTGGGTGGAGGCAGGCAAAGGGGATGGGAGAAAATGGAATATCTGCAATAGTGTCAACAATAAAAATAAAATATATATGACTGGAAGATATAAAACTTCCAGATATTCTATTGAAAATTAGTGTTTGGTACTCTGCATTTAATTATTTAAAAGAAAAAGTGAATATAGAATTTTAAATACCTTTTCCAATAAGTCTTTATAGTTTCTTATTTACTTTGCATGATAAGACTATCATTTAAAATTGTATGTTGGCTTTTCCAGGTCTCTGGACTCAGTACTCACCAATGCTTTACAAGCCTTATCTGTCACAGACACGCACCTTGTTGATGTGGATGGGGACACACTTTCCCTGTATGGCTCAGGAGCACTGGAATCTCTAGATCGGAATTGGAGCATTCAAACAGCAGGAATGGTGACAACAGTGTCCTTCACTTTCATAGAATTTGATGAAATCGTCCAAGTGCTTCCTAAATTAAAGATGAAGTTCCCTAATTCTCTGGTAAGTATTTACTTTTAATTGTTTATTTGAATCATTCTGTCATGACTTGTATGTTTAGGCTGAACACCTGTTTTAAACTCTTATTTATGGAGTTTCTATCTGGCAGGGTGTCTAAGCTTTTGTGTTAATTTTATGGAGATGGGACTTAAATTATTTATTAATGCCCTTGAAGCTTTTAGTTAATATTGGAAATTATTTGTCTAGAAAATGATTCTTTATAGAATACAAAGAACTAATATAATTTTATTCAACTTGTTTATTTCTACTTTGTAATGGAGTATTCAACAGGACCTCACCTGACTATATATTATATATTCATTTATTGTACCTGGTGTTATTCGGACATGTACATCGTATCTAATAAAAGAGTAATATATAAATAGATCATCACTCGAACACACAAGATGGCTGCCCCCATGTGGACAATAAGATAGCTGCCACAAGATGACCAACAGGGGAGGGCAGTTGAAAGGGATCAAGCCAGCAGGGGAGGGAAGTTGGGAGGGACCAGGCCTGCTAGGGAGGGCATTTGGGGGCAATCAGACCTGTAGGGGAGGGCAGTTAGGGGGTGACCAGGCTGGCAGGGGAGCAGTTAGGCATCAATCAGGCTGGCAGGGCAGTGGTTAGAGGGTGATCAGGCTGGCAGGCAGAAGCAGTTAGTGATAATCAGGAAGGCAGGCAGGCAAGCAGTTGGGAGCCAACAGCCCTGGATTGTGAGAGGGATGTCCAACTGCCCATTTAGGTCCGATCCCGGTAGGGCAGTCGGACATCCCCCGAGGAATCCCAGATTGGAGAGGGTGCAGGCTGGGCTGAGAGGCACTTCCTCCCCCTAAACCCTGTTGCCCCTCCCCCCCCCCGTGCACGAATTTCATGCATCCGGCCTCTAGTTTTAACATAATGTTCATAGTAGTCCCCTAGCAACATATAAAATATTACTTTGAGGGTTAGCCTTTTCCAGTTATGGTATTATTGTATTATTTATTGGTATGCTTTTGCAGAAACTGTCATTTATGTGCATTCTTTCTAGAGTTATTATTGTTAGGTTATTCTCTGTAAGGCCTTTTAAAAATTGTTTTTCCCCATATCAATCTTCCTAAATAACATAGAAGTGAAGATAGTATGTTTAGAAAAGAACACCCAATTTTACAGAAAACTTACAATAGCCTTTCAGTTTTTGTGACTTAATGTTCCTGTAGCCAGTTTAACTAGGCTGCACATTAATTGGCAAGATGCAAGTATAACACCTAACTACTAGTTCTCTCAGAAGCATTGTGAACCCTGCATTTATAAAATTCTTAAAATTTTAATTTTAATGATTTCTTTGTAGTTTTGATTTTAGCAAAAAATATATACAATTAATTGTAATGAGTTATTGTGTTTATGTAATTTTTAAGAAACTTAACTTGTTAATATATGGGGGGATGTCCTTTGCAGAAGGGAAATCATTTTGGATCCAATATTGGATGAATTAATGGAGTTCATCAATGATGTAGTAGATGGATTAAAGGTAGGTAAGGTTTAGCAGATTCAGTTGACTTAATGTAATTGAAAACATTAGCTAAGCCTAAAGTTTGCAGATTTACTTGGGGAATAATTAGTGAAATTTAAATGTAACTATTTTAAAATGGCTAAATTTAACGATCAGCTTTTTTGTGTGTGTTTTATTATTGCAGCACCTTAAATTCAAGGAAACAAATCTTGCAATGCTACAACAGTTTAACGCATTAGCACAACTCCATCGTATTGACCAATTGACAATTGATCCTCAAGGAAATCCAGTTGTCAATTTTACACTCTGGAAATACTATGTACTATTTAGACTGAGCCACTTTAATATGCAGAAAATAAATGGGACAGAGGTAAGCCTAACACTAAGTCACTGTCTAACAAAAGGCTTTGTTTTTAAGGGAAATGGTCATACAAATGATCAGGAATTTAAGTAACCATGTTGGAACTTTTGAGAAATATTGTTGTTTTTCCCCAAATCTTGACAGTTAAAATGTTAAAAAGCTTAAAACGATTTATCCTAAATCTTCCAAAGCACTAGAAAATTTTGAAAATAAAGTAGTAACCAGATCATGTTGAATAGTAAATACTTTTACTATTGTTTGTAAGCATTCAGAGTTGTAAAAAGTTGGTAGGTTGACAGTTAGAAAAAAATAAATAAAGGAAGCCCAGCTGTGTGGCTCAGTGGTTGAACTAAGAGGTCACTGAACTAAGAGGTCACTGGTTCGATTCCCAGTCAGGGCACATGCCTGGCTTTCAGACTTGATCCCCAGTAGGAGACATGCAAGATTCATCTAATTGATGATGTTTCTCTCTCATCAAAGTTTCCACCTCTCTCCATTCATGATCTTGGTATTTTTTTAATTAAATCTTTATTGTTGAAAGTATTACATATGTCCACCTTCCCCTCCCCCATTGACCCTTTCTAGTCCCCCTCACCCCTGTGCCAGGCCTTCACACTATTGTCTGTGTCCATAGGTTATGCATTATGCATACAAGTTCTTTGGTTGATTTCTTCCCATCCAACCACCCACTCACCCCACGCCTTTCCTCTGAGATTCCACAGTCTGTTCCATGCTTCTGTGTCTCTGGATCCATTTGTTTATCAGTTTATTTTGTTCATTATATGAGTGAGATCATGTGATACTGGTCTTTCTGGCTTATTTCACTTAACATAATATTCTCCAGGTCCCTCCATGTTGTGTCAAAGGGTAAGAGATCCTTCTTTTTTACTGCTGCATAGTTTTCCAGTGTGCAAATGTACCACAATTTATTTTAGCACCTGGGCTGTTTCCAGATCTTAGCTATTGTAAATTATGCTGCTATGAATATAGGGATTCATGTATTCTTTTTGATTGGTATTTCAGCTTTCTTAGGATATCTTCCTAGAAGTGGGATCACTGGATCAAATGGCAATTACATTTTAATTTTTTTTTTTGAGGAAACAGCACATTGTTTTCCATAATGGCTGCTCCAGTCTTTATTCCCACTCACAGTGTACTAGGGTTCTCTTTTCTCTATATCCTCGCCAGCACTTATTTAATGATTTGTTGAGGGTAGGCATTCTGACTGACAGGTGTGAGGTGATACTTCATTGTCATTTTAAGTTATTTTTAAATTTTTACCATTTTTAAATAATTCTCTATTGTTGAAAGTACGTATTACATATTTCCCTTTTTCTTTCATTGACCCCCTCTAGCCCGCTCCCCCTCTTGCCCCAGGCCTTCAGTACCCTATTGTCCATGTTCATGGGATATACATATATGCATACAAGGTCTTTGGTTGATTACCTCCCCCCACCTTACTTTCCCCCACCTTCCCTCTGAGATTCTGCACTCTGTTTCATGATTTAATGTCTCTGAATCCACTCATCAGTTTATATATTTAAATTCCACATATGAGTGAAGTCATGTGATACTTGTCTATCTCTGACTAACTTATTTCACTTAACATGATAATCTCCAGGTCCCTCCATGCTGTTTCAAAGGGTAGGAGATTCATCTTTTTTTATTGCTGCCCAATATTCCATGGTGTAAATGTACCACAGCTTTTCTATCTATTCATGGCTATTTCCATATATTAGCTATTATAAATTGTGCTGCCATGAATAGAGGGGTGAATACATTCTTTCTGATTGGTGTATCGAGTCTTGTAGGATATATTTCTAGAAGTAAGATCACTGGGTCAAATGGCAGTTCCATATTTAATTTTTGAGGCAACTCCATATTGTTTTCCATAATGGCTTCACCAATCTGCATTCCCACCAAAGGGGGGTACTAGGGTTCCCTTTACTCCATATCCTCACCAGCACTTGTCATTTGAATTGATAGAGTGGCCTTGTATGATTGATGTCCTATAGGCCCAATGGCTCAGCCTCCTCAATTACCTGAGGTGGATGCTCTTCATGCACCTCTTTGTGGGCTATTTGCGCAGTCTTGCTGTAGCTCTTTAACCCTTGATTGCTGTTGGTATCACTGGGAGAAATTGACCTCCAGGCCAATTGGCTGTGATGACCAGCTGTGTCTACACTGGAAGATCTGTTGCACAGGAAACACCCTTGTGGAGCAGGACTTGCTTCAGTAGGCCTTTGGTGCTCACCAAGTCTGCCCCTTGAGTGTGTCTCTTATGGATGTGAAGAGTTGTAATCTGGTATGGTCTCAGTCCAAACACTGGGTACACTGCCTCTTGGGTCTCCAAGGAGGTGCAAGGTTAGCCACTGCCTGGGGCCACCCAGCAGGAGCTACAGAGACATCTGCAGATTCCTCTTTGTATGGGGGTTGAAAGTGCCCAGAGGTAGCCCAGCTATGAAGCAAGGCCACTGCTGCTGTAGGGCCTTGGGCCTTCTTTTGGAAGCTCTGGGGATTTCTGACCCAGCTGCAGTTTGACAGGTTTTAGTCTAAGAAAGGACAGGCCATTCATATGCAAAAGCTGATGTGCACAACTTGGGTGGGGTTGTAAATTGGGTGGGGTGAGATCTCGGGGAATCACAGGAGCAAACAGCAATGGCTGCCAGTCAGACCTGAACCAGAGAAGTCCCAGGTTCTCCGCATCCCTCATCCCCATGCAGGAACAATGATCATTGCAAGCACTTCTGAGAGAAAACCGCCCTTGCGTTCCAGTCCCAATGCCAGGCGATATTGGGGGGCCAGGTGGGAGCCTTCCTCTAGTGCAGTGGTTCTCAATCTTCCTAATGCCGCAACCCTTTAAGACAGCTCCTCATGTGGTGGTGACCCCCAACCATAAAATTATTTCTGTTGCTATTTCATAACTGTAATTTTGCTACTGTTATGAACTGTAATATAAATATTTGATATGCAGGATGTATTTTCATTGTTACAAAATGAACATAATTAAAGCATAGTGATTAATCACAAAAACAATATGTAATTATATATTGTGAAATATTTATTTCTAATTACAAATACAGTGGTATCTCGAGATAGGAGAGTTTAATTCGTTCCGTAACCTTGAGGGGTGGGAAACTATGAGTCACTCGAGTCACGGTAAACTGGTGGGTCCTGTGCAGCCGGCCGATCTGCACCATTACTCGTATCTCAAATGTTGCTCGTATTTCAAAGCAAAAAAATCACTCGCTTGACGGCTCGTATCTCAAAAATCTCATATGTTAGGGCACTGGTATCTCGAGGTACCACTGTAAATGAAATTTTGTCCTGAATTGTGGTGTAGCATGGGTAACAGTCTTAATATAACAACAGTAAACTACATTGCTACATTTTGCTATACCGAGGAGCGGTGTTGATTCCTAAGACCATGGGAAATAGCTGTTTTCTAATAGTCTTAGGCGACCTCTGTGAAAGCGGTTCACAGGTTGAGAACCGCTGCTCTAGTGGAAAGGAATACCACTTGCTCTGGCCTTTTTCTCCCTTTTATTAAGGTTTTGGGACACACCCATAGCCTTTACACAGGAAATTACAATAACAGAAATTAACATGAAACAAGCAGGTAGAGGCTGCTTCAGCTAACAATGTTTCAACTAAACAGTAAGTGATTAGCTCTGACCTTTCAGAGCAATTAAATTGACCAGCCTTCTGGTCTCCTGTTCATAGTGAGACAATGTTTGGTTTCCAGCAACTCATCCTTGAAAATAGATAGTAATGTGTTATGGTATTTCTACTTCTCTTTGTGGAAGAGAGGATGATACTGCTTGAGGTAGAGTTAAATTGATTTATGAACATCAAGAAGAAAAGATGGAATAGAGGCCAGCACTGACCACTAGGTGACTATATTAGGCCACACAACTTAGTTGTCAGCTACTAGTATGGTATGTGGGAAAAATAGCCTCAATAACTATGTATGTCTAAGCAAGTCTTTCTTCCTTTCAAATCTTTTGGAATAGTTTGTGGAGGATAGGTGTTAGTACTTTTTTGAATGTTTGGTAAAGTTCATCTATGAAGCTGTCCAGTCCAGGACTTTTATTTGCTGGGAGTTTTACTACTGCTTTATTTTTATTAGTTATTATTGGCCTATTCAGGTTTTCTGATTCTTCCTGATTTAGTTTTGGAAATTGTATGTTTCTAGGAGTTTGTCCATTTCACCCAGGGCATCAGCTTGTTGGGATATAGTTATTCATAGTATTTTCTTTTTTTTATTTTATTTAATAAATCTTCATTGTTTCTATACAATTGTTCCTCTTTTTTCCCCCCATAGCTTCCCTCCACCTAGCTTTGGCCCTTACCTCTCCTCCCATTGTCCTCATCCATAGGTGTATGATTTTTTTCCAGTCTCTCCCTCCACCCCCCTTACCTGTTTCCCCCTGAGAATTCTCAGTTCACTCTCTTTCTATGCCCCTGATTCTATTATATTCACCAGTTTATTCTGTTCATCAGATTTTTTATTCTCTTGATTTTTAGATTCACTTGTTGATAGATATATATTTGTTGTTCATAATTTTTATCTTTGGGTTTCTTCTTCCTCTTTTAAATTTTTTTTTCAGTTTTAATTTTTTTTATATATATTTTTATCGTTTGAAGTATTACAAATGGTAGTACATATATCTTCTGTTTTGTTTGTTTTTTTCTTATTGACCTCCCCGGCCTTTCCCACCCCCCAGGTCATGCCCTCACCTGCCCTCCCCCGCCAATGTCCTGTATCCATTGGCTATGCTGACATACATGCATACAAGTCTTTCAGTTGATCTCTTACAGGCTCCCCCCAACCTCCCCTGCCTTACCATTGTAGCATGACAGTCTGTTTATTGCTTCTTTGCCTTTGTATCTGTCTCCATCCCCCCACTCCCACCCCTGATTCTTGTCTTTAAAAACATCTTGCCCTTGTAGGCTAGTAATAAACTTATAAGAACAAAAAATGTTTGAGTCCCAATTTCAATGTCCAATAGTTATGAGTCCCAGTTTCAATATCAAACAGTGCCTTCTGTGTACATGTTAGCAATGGTATCTGGAGAGTGGACAAATGGTGGCGATGCCGGTCCAACCCTCTCTGGTTTGGTCCTAGGCATCCTGTAGGGACGCACAGCTGCTGACTGCTCGCATGGCAAGGCGTCGTCAGCATCTTCCATCTCTGGACTGTTTCTCCTCTTGTCTTCGTGTTTGGAGCAGACCTGTCAGTTCCTCTCTGTTGCAGGAGTCCACTTGGTCTTGGAGTTGTTTTCTGAAAGTATATAAATATATTCTCGACCAAGAGTTAATAAATGAATCTTTTCTATAAAATTGACTTGGGGTCCTTTTTATTTTTGCTCACCCGCTTTTTCTTTGGCTTATTTTGACACTGTATGTGTTTTTCATAGGTGTCTTGCTGTTAGTATTACAAACGAAAATTAATTTTCTAAAGTAAAAATTTTCTAGATGTAATTTACTTACCGGATATTTTTCCTTACATATTATCCTACTATTCCCCCTTTTTTTTTATTAATGGAGAATTTTGTGCAATTTTTTAATGCAATCTTGATAACTTTAAATTTTATTTTTTTGCACACAGATATGCCTGTTTCATGTTCATTGCATGTTGAGCAATTTTACCATGAGATGAACTACCAATAGAAATTTTAGTTAATACTTTAGAAATAGCTTTTTGTCCAGTACACTTAAATTTTCTTGGGTGTTGGCTTATTTCAATTCGCCAATTTAAATTAATCTGAAAGCTTGATTACTCTTTTACTGTCAAATTTAATACTCTACTAACAATCTTAGTTTACCCTGTAAATATTGGTGGAAAGGTTTATTTGCATTCTTGAGTAGGCCCTGAGCATTCCTAGTGCTGGGCTGAATTTAGATATAGGTCAGCTGCTGTCCACATGTTTCTGTCTGTTACGTGGGTCCTGATCTGAGCTGGCTCAGTCTCTGCCTATTACCTGGGTCCTGATCTGTGCTGAGCATGGGAAACGAAGTAACCACGGGGGCAGGAGTTCTCCCTCAGAAGGGGTGAGGGTTCAGACCCCTGCGAGGTTAGGAGGGGATAAAGGTCTGTGCCCCACCTTTGTTGACCCCCAAGTTCTCTCTGCGACTGTGCCTGTCTTTGTTTGTTCCTTCCCTGAGGAATCTTACCCGTCTCTGGCTAACCAGTCATCCTCCGGGACCAAGCAGGGTGCTGTGAGGTTCAGTTCTGTCTTCATGGTAGCCTATGCCCCCATGGCCTCCACACCCAGGACCTGCTGGCGGGGGCCCCAGCACTGATCACTTATCTTGGGGAATTTAGGTTCCTTCTCCAGCTGGGCCCAGCTCACACCATTTGGCAAGAGACAGATCTATTATACCAGCCACCTGGAGGCTTCAACCGCAGAGTGAATAGAAAGTTCAGGCTACAGCTGAGGGCCATTGGATTGTGAGAAGAAGGTCCCACTTTGCAAAAGAGGAAAGAGGGCCAGTATAGAATGCTGAAGTGCCTTCCCAGTGCCTTAATTCTTTCTGAAAGGGATTAAATTCTTTTATGTCCTTTTTTTAAATTGCTGCTAAATATTCAAAGAATTAGTTTGTAATTTTGTTTGGGATAATTGTACAATATGCTATTGTGAAATATCAAAAATTAAATGACATTGTAGGTTAATATCTAGGCCACGGCAATTCAGTTTCAAACGGGCTGTCAATTTCTTTTTGTAACTTTATATAAACTTTTTCAGGGAGGGAAGAGCACAGATTATTTACCTTAGCTCAAGAGGCCAAATATATTGAGTTTCAATTACAATCCTTACGACATTTGAAGGAAACTTCTCTTTATTTCCTTCCAAAATGATTTTCATGCTACAGAGTTTCATTTAAAAATCTTTGTCACATGAAACAATTTCTCTTAAGGTTATGGAAAGCACTGTATGGATAAGATTTAATGTTTTATTATAATAATTTTTTTATTTAATTAAATTTTTTTTATTTGTGTCCTTATTTTCCCATTACCCCTCCCCCCGTTCCCTCTTATGCTCTCTCCCCCGGTTGTCTGTGTCCAATGATTATGCTCATATGCATGTACGAAAGTCCCTCTGTTGAACTCTCCCCCTTATTCCCACCAACCCCCACCTTCCCTGAAGTTTGATATTTTGATTGACGTTTCTCACTCTCTGGATCTGATCTTCATCATCATTTTATATAATTCATTATATTCCACAATGAGTGAGATCATATGATATTTATCTTTCTCTGCCTGGCTTATTTCACTAAGCATAATGCTTTCCATCTACATCCATGTTGTTGAAAATGATAGGAGCTCCTTCTTTTTTATCGCAGCGTAGTATTCCATTGTGTAGATGTACACAGTTTTTTAATCCATTCATCTGCTGATGGGCATTTAAGCTGTTTCCAAATCTTAGCTATGGTGAATTGTGCAGCTATGAACATAGAGGTGCATATATCCTTTCTGATTGGAGTTTCTAGATTCTTGGTATATATTCCTAGAAGTGGGATCACTGGGTCAAATGGCAGTTCCCTTTTTAGGTTTTTGAGGAAACTCCATACTGTTCTCCACAGAGGCTGCACCAGTCTGCATTCCCACCAGCAATGCACGAGGGTTCCTTTTTCTTCAAATCTTTGCCAACACTTGTTGTTTGTTGATTTGTTGATGATAGCCATTCTGACAGGTGTGAGATGGTACCTCATTGTTGTTTTGATATGCATATCTCAGATGATTAGTGACTTTGAGCAGGTTTTCATATGTTTCTTGGCCTTCCTTCTGTCTTCTTTTGAGAAGTGTCTATTTAGGTCAGTTGCCCATTTTTTTTTATTGGTTTGTTTATCTTCTTTTTGTGAAATTGTATGAGTTCTCTGTAGATGTTGGAGATTAAACGCTTATCATTGATATCATTGGCAAATATGTTCTCCCATGCAGTGGGCTTTCTTGCTGTTTTGTTGATAGTTTCCGTTCCTGTGCAAAAGCTTTTTATTTTGAAGTAGTCCCATTTATTTATTTTTTCTTTAGTTTCCATTGCCTGAGGAGCTGTATCGGTCAAGAAGTCCCTGCAGCTGTGGTAGCAGGACTCTGGCTGGAGTGGCTGTGGGGTCGCAGGGCAGGTCCAAGGTCTGTCTGGCTGGTAGTGTTGATGAGTTCCCAAAGAAAGGCCATTTTCCCCTTCAAGAAATAGAGGCTCTGTGTCCGAGTCCCGCAGTTCATGGAGTGCCAGTCAAGGTGTCAGTCTCTCTTTGTCCAAGAGAGCCTGGACTGCCAGCCCCCACTGCTCCTGTGAGATTCAACTGTCCCTCACTCAATCACACTCCCACCACACACACCCACACACTCTCCTGTCGTCCCCTCACTCACTTCCTCTCCCTCACCTTCATCCTGCCAGCCGTCATCTTCCCAGATTTCCCATAGTATTTTCTTACAATCCTTTGTATTTCTACTGTGTCGGTTGTTACTTCACCTCTTTCATTTCTGATTTTATTTATTTGAGCCCTCTGTCTTTGTGTTCTTGATGAAGCCAGCATTATCCTAATTCCAAAACTGAAAAAGATATTACAGAGAAAGAGATCTACAAGATAATACCCCTGATGAACATATATCCTAAAATCCTCAACAAAATATTAGCAAATTGGATTCAACAGTACATTAAAAAAATCATACATGATGACCAAGTGGAATTTATTCAAGGGATGAAAAACTGGTATAATATTTGCAAATCAATAAATGTGATATATTACATAAACTAAATGCAGGATAAAAATTATATGATCATATCAATAGACACAGAAAAACATTCCAAAAATCTAGCACCCATTTTTGATAAAAACTTAGCAAAATGGGAACAAAAGGATCATACCTCAATATTATGAAGACCATATATAACAAATCTACAGCCAATATCATATTCAATGGGCAAAAACTAAACACATTTCCATTAAGATCCGAAATAAGATAGGGATGTACACTTTTGCCATTCTTATTCAACACTAGATGCTCAATGCATGAAATTCATGCAAGGGCCTTGGCCCTCGCAGCTACAGTGGCTTGCCTTTGGCCCTCATAGCCCCAGCTTCATCTGGAAGGACATCCAAACGGATGTCTGGAAAGTCAATCGGCTCTCCGGTCTAATTAGCATATTGCACTTTTATTATTAGAGATAGTACTAGAAGTCTTAACTACAGCAATAAAAAAAGAAGAAAAATAAAAGGCATAAAATTGCAAAGGAGGGAGCAAAATTGTTATTATTTTCAGGGACATATTATACTAGAAAACTCTAAAGACTCCACAAAAAACTATTGGATTTAATAAATGAATTTGGAAAGTTCAGGCAGTCCAGGTTATGTCGGATATCCCTTCCTATGGTGCGATGTAACTCAATTTTTGCTGTAAGTCAGAACCTTTCTACATAAGCACCTATATCACTCACATGGAGCACATAGACAGCAATAATGAAGTGAAATAGTAAAAAAATGTAAAAGAAAAATAACAATTTCTGACCTTTTCTTGTGTTAAATAAATAATAAAAAAATAAAGCACATATGTCCATATGTCATAATGATGGAACTTTTTTAAATAAATACTGTAAATGGGAGATGGCGATATAACCACAAAATAATGTAAGTCGAGTCCGACATAACCTGAGGACTGCCTGTAGTAGGATAAAAAAATCAATATTCAAAAATTGATGGCCTTTTTATATGCCAGGGAGAGGCCCAGTGCACGAATTTGTGCATGGGTGTGATTCCTTGGCTTGGCCAGCAATCAGGGCTGGCTGGCTGGGGGGAGGAACCATGGGAGATTGGCCAGCCAGGGGGAGGGATCGTGGGAGTTGCCTATGGGAGTGCACTGAACACCAGGGGCAGCTCCTGCATTGAGGGCCTGCCCCCTGGTGCTCAGTGCATCATGGTTGTAACAGTCTCTTAGATGTGTGTGTGTGTGTGTGTGTGTGTGTGTGTGTGTGTGTATACATATATAAAGTGAAGTCTGAGAAAGAGAAACTAAGAAAGCAATCCCATATACCATTACAATAAAAATAATAAAATGCCTGGAAATAAACTCAACGAAGGAGGTTAAAGACAAATATCACATAATCTCACTTATATGTAGAATCTAATGAACAAAATAAACTGATGAACAAAATGGATCCAGAAGCATGGATACAAAGAACACACTGATGGATCTCAGAGAGGGAAGCCAGTGGGGCAAATGGGAAGAAATTATCCATACATACTAGAGGGCCAGTGCATGAATTCATGCACCAGAGTGGGGTTCCTCAGCCTGGCCTGCAGGGAACTGGCAGTCCAACATCCCCCAAGAGGTCCCAGAGTGCAAGAGGGTACTCTGCAAAGTTGCTGTCACTTGGCAACTCCTGCATTATCTTCCCCCTGGTGGTCAGTGCATGTCATCGCTACCAGCTGGTCAGCTGGTCACTTAGGCTTTCTTATATATAGACTAGAAGCCTGGTGCATGAAATTCATGCACGGGGGTGGGGAGAGGGTTCCCTCAGCCCAGCCTGCACCCTCTCCAGTGGGGACTTCTTGGGGGCAGTCAAACATCCTTCCTAACTGCTTACCTGCCTGCCTGCCTGATCATCCCTAACTGCCTCTGATTGATTGCCTCTAACCCCTCTGCCTGCCTCTACCTCCAGGCCTGATCCACAGCCTCCATGGCAGCTGCTGATCATGCCCCACCTCTCTCTCTCTCTCTGGGCCTCACCAGCAGCTGCAGTGGCTGCTGATTAGGCCCTGCCTCTCTCTCGGCCTGATCTGCAACCCCTGAGGCAGTGGTGAGGTCGTTAGGCCTCTGCCTGGCCTGGGCCAGAGTCTAACAACTTCACTGCACCTGGCCTCCCTACCCTCCACCTGGTGACTGGTCGTCTGTCTGGTCATTTAGGGCATAACAACCCTGGTCTTTGATAATGTAGATATTATCCCAAGAAATTTAATAAAAATTGTTTGCAAATTATGCTTTCATTGAAAGTGAACCACTTACCAATTTTATTTTAATCATATTGGTGTACCCTATAGGTTTAAAATTTGGGTTCCACACTGACAGCATTTCTTGGTGGCCAAACTTCAGAGACTTCATAGATCTGAGGTCTTTAGCCTTGCTCTGAAGTTACTGGTTGCCCAATTTATCACTCGAGATGGTGAATTTTTCTACATCATCTTGGTCTTTTTCTGGATCATTTCTATTAATTTCCTCATTTGGCCTGTGATAATGGCCTCATGCTTTTGGCTTTATAGCTTTCATAGGTCTTCTTGAAGAGGTAGGAATTTTGGGGAAGGCTCCTTTCCTTGAACTCCCTTAAAGACATCTTTCACACTCATGCATGTCTTTAGTACTTGAAAGGACAACCGAGTGAGAGCAGAAGGACATTGGTTTGTGGGGAAATGGATGGGTTGAAAGGGGAAAAAGTCTTCATGAGAAAAAATATGGGTTGAGTATAGAATCTGCCAGGCAAAACCAGGAAGTCTTGGGCATATGCCACTAAAGAAGAGGAGGAGAAGTTTGGGTGTGGTCCTTTTATCCTGGACACTGGGCCTGGGTTAACAGGACTTCTCTTTAAACTTCTTTTGATGAAGGGTTGGTTGTTAAATAACTGTGCTAGGAGTTTGTGGTTTTCTGGTCATCTTCACCATGTCAAAATTTTCCAGGGCCCTATCCCAGGCCTCCTGAACATATGCTTTTCTCTAGGACAGTGAGGGGCCACACCCCCAGATTTAATCAATCTGGAAGCTTCTCCTCCATCTAATGGTAGCTCTGGGAGAGAAACTTAGACATCATAAAGCACCATCCTGACACTGCCATGGGGAGGGATGAGGAGTCCATGATGCTTTGGTAAGAGAAAGAGGGCATTTCGTTAGCACTTCTCAAACTTACTGACCCCATGTTCAATTCTGGTGGGTCCTACCGGGAGATGATGCTTCCTTGAAACATTTCCCTAGACCACCCATTTCAGTGGTTCATTGTTCTTTCTCTTCCTTCACCATTAACCAGTTTTCATAAAACTAACCTAAAATCTTTTCAAGGTAATGTGACTGTCTCTGTGAAGATGTGAATCATCCTGCTTCCCTAGTACAGGTTGCTCTTATGAACCTTGAAAACCATTCACTTCTTGGCTACTACCGAGAAATTTTCCACCTCACCCCCTTTTCTCCACTGTCCATGTGGCTCTACCTAGCTTTCTGTTTTCAAAGTTGAAATCATTGCCTTTAGGCTGTCATTAATGGATAGAGTTGCTCAACTGGTTATCTTAGCTTTGTTTAAAATCTTGGAAGTGATCATAGTAGGTATAGTATCTAGAGTTGGAGTTTAACAGTATAAGGTGAATGAGGCAGGAATTTTAATTCCCGAAATTGGGCTTCCTATTTTGTATGTTGAAAACTGCACCTCCCCCTATCCACCACCTCGGGGATCTCGCGTAGTCAGACCATTGGTCTGAGGATTGCAGACTCAGGTTCATAGAGGACAGGAGGCCCAGGCCCTTTCAAAGTATGGATCAGTGGCAGGGCTAAAGGACCCTATGGAATCCATCTTAGCCCCTGCCATCAGGCTTTGGAATTGCTGGGATTGATACCGGATGTGACTTCCTACAGAGGGCTCAGGGCAGTGAGGCCTTGATCTGAGGAGTCTAGCCTTGGGTCAACAGAGGGAGGATCCCAGGACTTGCCAGGGCTCAAGGTGAGGAACATGAGGGAGGAGAGAGGGACCCTGGACCTAGAACAGAATCATCTCACCCAGGGTGGGATGACGGCAACAGGCGATTTCTGCATCTGGGTCTCAGAGACCAGGGGGCTTTGGTGTAGGGAGCGGGACTTCAGATACACAGAGCACTGGCCCAAGTCCTGCCAGAGTTAAGGTGAGGAGCCCGAGGACACACTAAAGAGACTCTGGACACCACAACAGAGGAGACCCCACCAAAACCCTCCTGGTAGTCTCAGCGTAGGATGATGATGACAAGCAATTTCTGCATCCGGGTCTCAGAGACTTGGGGCCTTTGTGCAGGGAGGGGGAACTCAGATACACAGAGAACCATCCCAAGTCCTGCCAGAGTCAACATTAGGAGGAAGCAACCCTGGATCACATAACAAAGGGGACCCCACAGAAGCCCACCCTTGCTGTCAGCCCTGGGAGTCCCCAGGGCAGGATGACCACACTCACTGTTTCCTGACTTCCACAAATGGGTCTGAGAGATCCTGGGAACATGCTATCAGGAAAAGGGTTTCTGGTCCACAGAGGGGAGGGCCCACAGGTCCTGTTGGAGTCAACTCCGGAGGCAGCAGCAAAGTCATTAGGCCTCCACCAGGCCTGGACCGGAGGCTAACGACCTCGCTACAGCTATATCCGCGCCCACCTTCCTCGCATTGGGTTGTCCCTCTAGTTCATAATGGCCCTAGGTTATTATTAGTATAGATATGCATAGCCCATGTGTGAAGGCTTGGATGGGGCAAAATATGGACAGGGAGAAAGAGGGAGATGAGAGACATCTGTAATATATGTACTGTCAACTATAAAAATATAATTAAGAAAAAAGAATAGGGAAAGTCTGTCTTCACTGATTCATAAGATGCTTGTTATGGGTTTATTTTTCAGAAAATGCCCATGAAGTATAGCTAATGTTTACAATGAACTTATAAAAGATTCAAAATTTAACTATACCAGGGTTTCTCAACTTCAGCTCTGTTGACATTTTGGGCTAGATAATTCTTGGTTTTGGGGTCTCTCCTGTGCATTGTGGGATGTTTAGCAGCATCCCTGACCTCAACCCACTGGATGCCAGTAGTGCCCCCTCACCAGCTGTGACAACCAAAAATGTCTCCAAACATTGCTAAGTGTTCCCTAGGGACTGAAATGGCTGCTGGTTGGGAATTATATAAACAAACTAATAGATCTTAAAATGCAAGCAACCTTATTTCACATTAAAGACAATATGCCATAAAAGAAATAATGTGAATTATTTCACATTGAATAAAAAATTAATCCCAAGTCCTGCTTTTAGCATTTTCTTGGTTAACATCTGAATGAACCATCACAGGAAATACCTGTGACAAGTTAATCCTTGTAGTATGAAAGGTGGACATAACTTCAGAATGAACAGGAATGTCCCTGCTAATCCAATGTTCTAACTGTTAGGCAGGGACAAAATTATCCTTATAGGAGCAAGGTCTGAACAACACCTTATTGTACCTTTGAAATGTTATTGAAATGAATCTATTTCATTGACACTTGGGAATTTCTATATCATTCTACCTCATGAAGCTATAGGATTTCTAAAAAATTCATTAAGAATCTAAGGTGCCTCAGTATAATTCTCAGGAAATATAGCTTATAAGTCAGTGCAAACTCTACTTGTAGTCATCCTCCGTCACCATGAGCCACTTTTGTACATCTTCTAATTAAGTTCAGGGAGGAAAATGAAATGTCAATGAGAACTCTCTTTGTATAGCCCAGGACAATGAACTTTCCTGAGCTAAAAAGAAAATACTTAATCTGGACATTTCTTTGGAATGTTGTATGAAGCTAAGAGACTGTCATTTTTGACTCATCTCCATTGTATATCTTCAGGTGACACAGAATGATATAATAATGGCTGAAAGACTCTTTGGAATCCTAGCTCATGTAGCATCTTCTGAGTTACCCCATTACCGTGTGATTTCAATTCTGGGTGATGCCAGGTAACCTTTAATTTCTATCATTTTTGTAGAATTACTATTGCACTAGAAAAAGGAATAGATTCCACACAACCCTTCACTCTGACATTTATACATCTCAGAGACATTTATCCTGTTTGTTTTGTGGTTGGCCCTAAAGATGAATAAGATAAAGTGTTGGGGACATAAAGTCCCCACTCTTATGTGGTTATAAGCTAATAAATTAAAGATATAAATAACAAATTATAATAAAACTAGATGCCATGTGTGAATTCATGCTAAGTGTTCCTGAGGGACTAAAATGGCCCCTGGTTGGGATCTACTGAATTATATAAACAAACTAATAGTACTTAAAATGCAAGCAACCCTGATGGGGGCTGATTGGGGCAGTGCTGGTGGAGGGAGGGGCTGTGAGAGGTTGGCTGGTGGTCCCCCTTCCATAGAGGTGGGCAAGCCAATCAAGGGTGGTGCCATCCAGGAGGAGGGGTGGCAGGAGGTTGGGGGAGCATAGGATGATTATGATAGTGATAGGAAATGAACCTAGAAAGGTCATGCCACAGTGCATGTCATAGCAACTAGTTGTTCTGGTCATTCTGTTGTTTCATTGTTCCAGTCACTTGGCTTTTATATATATAGATGTTTCAGGTGCTGTAAGAGGTCCATAATAGCATAGGAGCGACTAATAGCATTTTGGAAGAACATTAGGGAAGGTGTCACAAAAGAGGTAACATTTCACATAGTTTTTTAGGAATCAGTAGGAGTATTTCAGATAGACTATGTGGGAAAGAGATCTGCAGAGGCACAAGGAATTGGAGATAGTTCAGTATAATTGGAGCATGGGATGGTTGTAAATAGTGATAGGAAATGAAGCTAGAAAGATTGATTATGGTCTGATTTTGAGGAGCCTAGCAATCCATATGAAACAAAAGTGAAAACTTGTGCTTTGTAATTAAACCCAACAATCATGTGGTTAGATTTATGGTCTAGAAAGGCTATTTGAGCAGACATGGATGGAAGGAATGGAGACCAATTGAGAGGCTAATATATAGTCCTGGAGAGAGATTACAATGGCCTGAACTAAGACAGTGAGGCTGGAGAAGAGGAAAATTTGAAAAATAGTTAGAAGAGATGTACCTGACTGTATATACTCACTGACAGGATGTGGCATAGATGGAGGGAGAAAAGTCAAGGATGATCTGCCAGTCATGATTCAGTTATAAGAGAGTTCATTCTGACTAGAGTAAAAATAGAAAATGATTAATATAAAAGGAATTAATTGTCTACAAAATCATTACAAGGGTTGGAGAAACAGTCTTTAGACTGGGCCATCCCACCAAGGGAGCTGCCTCCTTTGGTACAGTCAGGATGATCAGGAGACTGCTGTCCCAGCTGTGGGTTCCAGAATCATACCATTTGAACTACTATGGGAATCAGGAGCTTTCCTACTCCCTGCCCTAGAACCCCTGATGTAATTTACAACAACAAAACAGGTATCTTATGTGCTACCTGTATTTCCCCACTTAGCTCAGTTCTGATTTCAGATCTTAATCCAAGCATATCTAATTGGTGGAATCAAAATCCCATTTAAAACCTATAGAATCACTCTGAGAAACAAATACTGAAGGAGGTAAGGCTACAAAATTGACAGTGAATGCAACAAATAGGAAGCAATGAATTCAAGAAATGTTAGGGAAATAAACCAGTAAAAATTATAGTTCTCTAAAAATATTAATGCATGATCTAAAAAAATTTTCATAACCTGAGGATAAAAATCCAAGAAAATTCTGAGCAAAAGGAACTTAAACTTGTCTGGTTTCTTTCCCTGTTTGGAAGAAATAATAGGTATTAATTAATACCAGAAATAGATGGAAAAATATGTGTTTAACTATGTGTTTTAAAATGTTCAGGGCTATCATTAGGAAAAAAAAGATGTATAATTTCTAAATCACTAAAGGAAAAGAAAATATTGATCAACAAAAAGCAGGAAAGGAAGTAAAACAGTCTATTATCACAATGAATATTAATGAAGAAAATTATCCTATTAATAGACAGTGGCTCTCAGATTGGATTAAAAATTGAGTTACATATTTTTGAGAGATACCCCTAAAGAAAGCAATATATAAAGAGTAAAATAAAGGAATGGAAAATACATAACAAGCAAATGCAGACCACCACAGCAAACAAATTCAGGGGTATTAATATTAGTGATATAGAATTCATGACATCAAAACTACAACCTGTCAAAAAAGGTAATAATGTTAAACTTAATTTAACCAAGATAACAGCTTCTAAATACATTAAGAAATACAAGTATAGTCTGGCCAGTGTTGCTCAGTGGTTGAGCATTTACCTATGAAGCAGGAGGTCACAGTTCGATGCCTTCGTTGTAGACTTGCTTGCCAGTAGGGACCGTGCAGAAAGTAACTAATCAGTGGTTCTCTGTCATCATTGGTGTTTCTATCTCGCCCTCTCCCTTCCCCTCCAAAATCAATAAAAAATATACTTAACAAAAGAGCAAAAGAAATTCAATTATACACTGTTAGTCACAGTTGTTGTAAATATTAATCTGTTTGATCAGTAGATCAAATTAACAAAAATTAAAAATGAGGATTTTAATAACTCAGTTAACATATTTTATCAAATAAATATTACAGATTGGGGCAAATTAGGTTTATAGTTGTAAGTACACAAAACAGTTTATTGTTGTATTATTATTTTTAATATGTGTTTATTGATTTTAGACAAAGAGGAAGGGAGAGTGAGAGAGAGAAAGAAACACTGATGCATCAACATCAGTTGGCTGCTACTTGCATGCCCCATTGCTGGGGATCAAGCCCACAACCCAGGCATATGCCCTGACCAGGAATCAAATCAGGGACCTCTTAGTAAATCAGGTCGATGCTCAATACTGAGCCACGCCAGCCAGACTATTGTATTATTATTAATTAATGTATTATTTTCCATACAAACTTCTGTAAATCTATTTTTTCCCCAACCTGTATCTAAAATTTTTTCCCAGAACCTTATTCCCAATTCACTAAAAAACAAAACAAACAAACCGACAAAGACTATTCAAACACCTAAGAAATATTTTGGAAAAAATTGAACATTTATTAAGCCCAAAGAAAAACATATATGTATAGGAAAACATATATGTATTTTTTCCTTTGGGCTTAATAAATGTTCAGTTTTTTCCATATATATATATAAAGGACACACTCATACATATCATTTTCTCTAATTATACTATCATAAAATAATGAGCCAAAAAGGATCGAGTTGGAATTGGAAAAACAAAGAAACAGGAGAAACAAGTTCCCAGAAAGCAAAATATATATGTCTTTAAACTTTAAAAAAGATGTTAACCTCAATCAAATTTATAGACATGAAAATTTTAAAACAATAAGGTACCTTTGTGTAGAAAGACTAAAAGTTTGATCATGTACAGCATGATGAAACAGGATTCATAAACATTATTGGTGTTAATGAAAATTGAGGCAATTTTTTTTTTTTACAATTTAGCAATATCTAACAAATTTTTGTTAACTTCATGCCCTTTGACTTAGTGATTTCACTTAAAGGAATATTATGCAGATAATATTTTCTACATGTGCACAAATATATTTTTCCAAGGAAATTTTATTGCAGCCAGTGTTTATAATGGGAAAAATATGAAAACTCACTAAATGTCCATCAATAGAGGACCAATTACTTATAGCTCTAAAAATAGAGATTTAGATATGAAACAGTCTTTAATATGTTGTAGAAAGTAAAAATGTATAGAACAATTGCATAAAATGCTACATTTTGTGAGAAATAGAACATGGATTTCAGAGATATTCTTGTGTCATTTAAATTGTGTGTTCTTTTAAATCAGCGATTCTCAACCTGTGGGTCGTGACCCCTTTGGGGGTCAAACAACCCTTTCACAGGGGTCGCCTAAGACCATCAGAAAACACATATTTCCCATGGTCTTAGGAACCAACAGACCGCTCCTCGGTGTAGCAAAGTGTAGCAATGTAGTTTACTGTTATTATATGAAGACTGTTAGCCATGCTACACCATGATTCAAGACAAAAAATTTCATTTATTAGTAATTAGAAATAAATATTTCACAATATATAATTACATATTGTTTTTGTGATTAATCACTATGCTTTAATTATGTTCAATTTGTAACAATGAAAATACATCCTGCATATCAGATATTTACATTACAGTTCATAACAGTAGCAAAATTACAGTTATGAAGTAGCAACGGAAATAATTTTATGGTTGGGGGTCACCACCACATGAGAAGCTGTCTTAAAGGGTTGCGGCATTAGGAAGGTTGAGAACCACTGTTTTAAATGATTGTCCTTATAAAGTTGAAGTGAGCAACCTAGAGTTTCAAAATATGTAGAAACTTGCTTTTTCTGAATATCAAATTATCTTTTGGGCTTTTATTCTATTGCTTTTTTGTTGCTGTTTCTCTTTTATTATAGTTATTAAAAAAGGATTTCAGAAAATAACCCTTTTGGGTTAAAGAATAAAAACCAAAGTTGCCTAGGCTGGTATGGCTCAGTTGGTTGGGCGTTATCTCATGCATTGAAAGATTGTGAATTCAATTTTTGGTCATGGTGCATTTTTGGGCTGCAGGTCCAATCTTCCTGTAGGAGGCTTGCAGGAGGCAGCCAATGTTTCACTCTCACATCAGTGTTTCTCTCTCTATCTCCCTCTCCCTTCTTCTTTCTCTAAAATGTCAATTAAAAAATAAAACCAAATTCATATGTCAAAATCTATGAGATGTGACTAAAAGTGTACTGAGAGGAAATTACCTATCTTTAATATATTTATTAGAAAATCAAGATTAGAAATTAATGAATGAGGCTTTTAATTCAAGAAACTAGAAAATACCAGAATAGAATGAACTGAAATAAAGTAATTCATAAATATAATAGTAATTTTTAAAGAAAAGAAGAAATTGAAAAATGAACAGTTGTCCAGTAAAAGCAAGAATTCATTCTTTTTTTCCATTTTTTATTTTTATTAATTTTTTATACATATCTCCCCATGGCCCCCCTCCCTCCCAGACATAACCCAAACCCCCAGTGTCTATGTTCATTGGTTATGCTTATATGCATGCATACAAGTTCTTTGATTGATCTCTTATCTACCTCACCTAACTTTAATCTTCCTCCTGTAATTTCACAGTCTGTTTGAAGCTTTACTGTCTCTATATCTATCCTTTTTTTCATCAGTTTATAATGTACTTTATTATCCACAAATGAGTGAGATCATGTGATGCTTCTCCTTCATTGACTGGCTTATTTCACTAAGCATAAGGCTCTCCAGTGCCAACCAGGTTGCTGCAAATGGTAAGAATTCCTTCTTTTTAATGGCAGCATAGAATTCCATTGTGTAGATGTGCCACAGTTTTCTGATCCACTCATATGCAGACAGGCACCTAGGGCGTTTCCAAATTGTAGCTATTGTAAGTTGTGCTGCTATGAACATAGGGGTGCATAAATCCTTTCTGATTGGTGTTTTTAATTTCTTAGGATAAATTACTAAGAGTGGAATTACAGGGTAAAATGGGAGATCCATTTTTAGTTTTTTCAGGAAACTCCATATTGTTCTCCACAGTGGCTGCACCAGTCTTCATTCCCATCAATAGTGCACAAGGGTTCCTTTTTCTCCATATCCTCGCCAACACTTGTCATTTGTTGATTTGTTGATGATTGCCATTCTGACAGGTGTAAGATGGTATCGCATTGTCGTTTTGATTTGCATCTCTCTCAGATGATTAATGACTTTGAACATGTTTTCATGTGTCTCTTGGCCTTCCTTCTGTCGTCTTTCAAAAAGGTTCTATTTAGGTCCATTGCCCATTTTTTTATTGGATCGTTTATCTTCCTTTTATTAAGTTGTATAAGTTAGCTGTAGATTTGGAGATTAAACCTTTATCAGTGATAACATTTGCAAATATGTTCTCCCATACAGGAATCTTTTTTGTTGTTTTGTTGATGGTTTCTTTTGCTGTGCATAAGCTTTTTATTTTGATGTAGTCCCATTTGTTTATTTTTTCTTTACCTTCCATTGCCTTTGGAGCAGTATCAGTGAAGAAGTTCTTTCGGCATATGTCTGAGATTGAGGTTTCCCTTCTATAGTTTAAGTCCTGTATCCATTTTGAGTTTATTTTTGTATTTGGTGTAAGTTGGTGGTCCAGTTTCATTTTTTTGCATGTATCTGTCCAATTTTCCCAACACCATTTATTGAGGAGGCCATTTTGGCTGCATTGAATGTTCATGCCTCCTTTGTCAAATATTAGTTGAGCATAGTGGTTTGGGTGGAAATCTGGGTTCTCTATTCTATTCCATTGGTCTATATGTCTGTTCTTGTGCCAGTACCAGGCTGTTTTGAGAACAGTTGCTTTGTAGCATAGCTTGAAATCTGGTATTGAGATCCCACCTACTTTATTCTTCTTTCTTAGAATTGCTGTAGCTATTCATGGTGTTTTTTTGTTCCAGATGAATCCAGGAAGAATTCTTTCTAGGTCTGTGAAATATGTCGTTGGTATTTTAATGGGTAGTGCATTGAATCTGTACATTGCTTTGGGTAGTATGGACATTTAATGGTGTTGATTCTCCCAATCCATGAGCATGGTATGCTCTTCCATCTGTTAACATCTTCCTCTATCTCTTTTTTCTCTGTCCTGTAGTTTTCTGCATATATGTCTTTTACCTCTTTAGTTAGGTTTATTCCTAGGTATCTTAATTTTTTTGGTGCGATGGTAAATGGGATTGCTTTTTTAGTTTCTCTTTCTGTAATTTCACTGTTAATGTATAGAAATGCCACAAATTTCTTGGCATTAATTTTGTATATTGCTACATTGCCAAATTCATTAAGTCAATTAGTTTTGGAATGGAGTCCTTTGGGTTTTTTATGTACAATATCGTGTCATTTGCAAATAAGCACAGCTTTACTTCTTCTTTTCCAATTTGATGCCTTTTATTTCTTCTTCTTGTCTAATTGCAATGGCTAATACTTCCACTACTATGTCGAACAGGAGAGCTGAGAGTTGGCATCCCTGTCTTGTTCCGGTTCTTAGGGGAAATGGTTTTAGTTTTTGCCCATTGAGTATGATGTTAGCTGTGGGTTTATCATATATGGCTTTCATGATGTTGAGGTATGCTCCTTCTATTACCACTTTGCTGAGCGTTTTTATCAAGAAAGGGTGTTGGATTTCATCAAATGCTTTTTCTGCATCAATTGATATGATTATGTGATTTTTATCTCTCAATTTGTTTATGTGATGTATCACGTTTATTGATTTGCCGATATTGTACCACCCCTGCATTCCTGGGATGAATCCTGTTCGGTCATGGTGTATGATCTTTCTGATGTACTACTGCTGGATCCGATTTGTGAGAATTTTGTTGAGGATTTTGGCATCTATGTACATGAGAGATATTGGCCTATAATTATCTTTCATTGTGTTCTCTTTATCTGGTTTTGATAGTAGGGTGATACTGGCTTCATAGAAGGTGTTTGGAAGTGTTCCTTCTTCTTGAATGTTTTTGAATAGTCTGAGGAGGATAGGTTTTAATTCTTCCTGAATGTTTGGTAAAACTCTCCTGTGTAGCCATCTGGTCCTGGGCTTTTATTTGCTGGAAGCTTTTTGATGTATGCTTCCATTTCTTCCATAGTTATTGGACTATTCAGGTGTTTGGCTTCCTCCTCATTGAGTTTTGGAAGGTTATATTTTTCTAGGAAAATGTCCATTTCTTGCAGATTGTCCAATTCATTGGAATAGACTTGTTCATAGTATTTTTTAACAATCCTTTGTATTTCCACAGGGTCTGTTGTTATTTCTCCTCTTTCATTTCTGATTTTGTTTATTTGGGTCTTCTCTCTTTGCTTCTTGGTGAGCCTGGCTAGAGGTCCATCAATCTTGTTTATCCTTTCAAAGAACCAGCTCTTTGTTTTGTTGATCTTTTGAATTGTTTCTATGGTCCCCATGTTGTTTATCTCTGCTCTGATCTTCATTATTTATTTCCTTCCTTCTGAGTACACTGGGCTTTTCTTCTTGCTCTCTTTCTAGCTCTTAGAGTGGTAGGGTTAGGTAATTTATTACCATTGTTTCCTGTTTTTTGCAGTAGGCTTGTAGGGCTATGAACTTCCCTCTCAAGACTGCTTTCACTGTGTCCCATAAATTTTGTATTGTTGTGTTGTCATTGTCATTTGTTCCCGTGATGTTTTTTATTTCTTCCGTGATCTCTCAGTCATTGTTTAATAGCATGCTACTTAGTCTCCATGGGTTTGATTTCTTTCTATTGATTTTATTATAGTTGATTTCCAGTTTTATGCCACTGTGGTCTGAGAAAATGCTTGATATCATTTCTATCTCCTTGAATTTGAAGAGACTTTTCTTATGACCCAACATATGATCTATCTTTGAAAATGACCCATGTGCACTGGAGAAGAATGTATATTCTGTGGCTTTGGGGTGAAATGTTTTGAAGATGTCAATTAATTCCATCTGGTCTAGTGAGTCATTTAGGATTGATGTTTCTTTGCTGATTTTTTGTTTAGAGGATTTGTCCAATGGTGACAGTGGGGTATTAAAGTCTCCTACTATGATTGTATTGATGTCAATCTCTCCCTTAATATCCTCCAAGAGTTTTTTTATGTATTTAGGTGCTCCTATATTGGGTGCATATATGTTTACCAGAGTTATTTCTTCTTGTTGGATTGTTCCCTTTAGTATTATGAAGTGGCCTTCTTTATCTCTTGTTATGTCCTTCACTTTGAGATCTAATTTGTCAGATATAAGTATTGCAACCCCAGCTTTTTTTTCATTTCCATTTGCCTGAAATACCATGTTCCATCCCTTCACCCTCAATCTGTGTGCATCTCTTTTCCTAAGGTGGGTTTCTTGCAGACAGCAGATATATGGATCATGTTTTCTTATCCAATCGGTTACCCTATGTCTTTTGATTGGAGCATTTAATCCGGTTACATTTAAAGTTATTATTGATAAGTACTTATCTGTTGCCATTTTGTCCTTACCCCCGAGTTCCTTCTTCACTTCCTCTTTCTTTTGATTACAGCAGACCTTTTAACATTTCTTGCATTGCTGGTTTTGTGGTAATATATTCCCTTAGTCTTTTTTTGTCTGTGGAGCTTCTGATTTCACTTCAATTTTGATTGAGAGTCTTGCAGGGTACAGTATTCTTGGATTCAGACCCTTCCTTTGCATGACTTTGTATATTTCATTCCATTCCCTTCTGGCCTGATGAGTTTCTGTTGAGAAGTAAGTAGCTAGTCTTATGGTGGTTCCTTTGTGGGTAACTTTCTGTTTCTCTCTGGCTGCTTTTAAGATTCTTACTTTGTCATTGGTGTTTGCCAATTTAATTATAATGTGCCTTGGTGTCGGTTTGTTGGGGTTCATTTTGCTTGGGACTCTGTGAGCTTCTTGGATTTGTGTGGTTTTTTTTCTTTCCTATATTGGGGAAATTTTCTGTCATTATTTCTTCAAACAGGTTCTCTAATCCTTGTTCAGTTTCCACTCTTTCTGGAACCCCAATTATGCGGATGTTGTTTTGTTTCATGTTATCCCAAAGTTCCCTTAGGCTCTCCTCTTCCTTTTTAACTTTTTTTTCTAGAAGCTGCTGTACTTGGGTATTTTTCCTATCGTGTCTTCTAGCTCACTGATGTGGTCCTCTGCTTCTTCTAGTCTACTTTTGATGCTTTCTATTGAGTTCTTTATATCAGTGATGTCATTTTTCATTTCTTCTTGATTATTCTGCACCTCCTCTTGTTTCTTCTGCATTTCTTCTTGCTGCTTCTTCATCTCCTCTTGGGTCTTCTTCATTTCCTCTTGGCTCTTACTCAGATTGTCGATTTTGTCTTCCATTCTTTTCATCCACCTTATGATCATTTCTCTGAACTCTTTCTCTGGCAGACTTATTTCTGCTTCTATTTCGTTTATTTCCTTTTCTGGTGAAATCTGCCTTTCTGTCTTATGTGGGCTGTTTCTTTTTCTGCCCATAGTCTTTCCTCTCCGGGTGTCTGGTTATGTAGTTCTCTCTCCTACGTTGATTGAAAGCCAGAAACTACAACACAACTAGGTATAGCACACAAGGAACTGAGTAGAAATGTATTCAAGATGTTCAAAATCACAAATAAGGTGACCATCAATGAAAGACAAATTAGGGGTAAATAGAGAAAGAAGAAGAGAAAAATGAGGAAAAAAGTAGAGAAAGAAATGCCAAAATCAAATTGGGAGAGCGAGAAAAGAAAAAAATAATAATAAATGAACAAAAAAAGAAAAGAAAAGAAGAAAATAAAAAGGAGAACAAGGAGAAGAAAAGAGGAAGAGAAAAAAGTCAGAGAGAAAAGAAAGCGTATAAGAGAGAAAAGGGGAACAAAGTATAGATGTCAGGAGAAAACTCTAAAAGAACAGTCACTAATTTCAATAAAGGCCAGCAACCAGTACCTAGAGATTAATACAAACTGCAAATAGCAACTGGTATCGAGGGAGGTGAGGGAAAAGGGAGGTAAAAAACAAAGCAAGCAAAAAGCAAAATAAAACAAGTAGAATGAACTATAACAATCTGGCAAAAAAGTTCAAAAAATCGATATAATCACTTTTCAGGCAAATAACAACAAAGGGACATAGAGAAAAAACAAACTGTTGGCTAGTGAGGACAAGAAGAGAGAGGTTTGTATGGACTTGTAGTAGGGGATTTGAAATTAGATATATAAGTGGGGTGAAATTTTAACCCGGTAAAGAGAAAGAATAGGGGGAAACTAAAGTTGGAAAAAGTAAAGAGAAACAAGACAACAAAATGGGGAAAGTTAGGAGGAAAGTGTTGGCATAAAGGTAGAGTTGAGTTGGAGTGAAATTATGCTAAAGGAAAGATGAAAATAAAATGTAGAACTCTAATCCCGAAATAAAATAAAGAGAAAACAAAATGACACTTGTTTTTTCCAAAAAGGTAAAGTACTAGTAGTAATTAATAATACTAGTTGAAAACAAAAATGTAATAATTAAAAAGGTAAAATCAATTGAGGTGGAAAGAAAAAAATAGTCTTTTAATTAAAATATGTAAAAATGAAAAATAAAAATATTTTTTAAAAAAGGAAAAAGAAAAGAAAAATAGAATTGTCATTCACTTCCACTCTTATTCTGCTTGGCACTCCTCTTTCCCAGTAGGGAAGGTATTGCAGTTCCCTGTGTTCCCCTCTTGGTGTTTTAATCTCTTTATTCTTTTGTGGTTATGCGAGAGTCAATTTGTGCGTCATCCACTGGGTGGCAGTGTTTCGGAATTGATCTCTTATACAAAGCACAGGATCTCTCTAGGCTGTGCTCAGATCCTGCTACTCGGTGGTTCTCAAAGCCAGTTTGTGGGGATTTTGCAGCCGGGACACTATAGTAACTCCCTGGCTGTCCTCTGCCCCAGAAAAAAACGAGTCAATTTCCAGAGCTTCCCTCTGTCAACAGTTCGGAGAGTTTGCCTCCACACTTAGGAATCATGCCCTGCCCACTTCTGCGGCCCTCCAGAGGCAGCTTTTCCCCAGCCGGGTTTCCACAGTGTCCACGTCTCTGTTCTGCGGGGCTAGGAGACCTCACCCTATCCCAGGCGAAATCTGACCTTTCCGTGTACCGTGTGGATCTCTGAGTCCACCGCCCGCGTGTTTGCACTGTTTGGAGAGTCGTGTTCTGGGTCCCCGGTTGTTCGGTGGGTGCCTCTGCCAGCCGCAGCTTTCAGACCTCGGCAGACATCCACCTCCCTCTTATCCCAGGCAAAATCTGACCTTTCTGTGTGCTCTGTGGATGTCTGATTCCGCTGCATGTCTGCGCCGATTGGAGAGCGGAGTTCTGGGTCCCCGGGTCCCCGGCTGCTCGATGGGTGCCCCAGCCGCAGGCTTCATACTGCCTCAGACATCCACCTCCCTCTACAAGATGGTGCGGTCTCCGCATTCACACTGGTGGCTCCGGCAGACAAAATCCCCATGGCAGTGGGGCTCCCTGGCCAGGAGAGCCCCCGTCTAGCAGTCCCCCACTTTCTCCTGGAGGATAACTCACTCTTAACTTGCCAACAAACACTCCCAGTCCAACTCTCAGTTGCTCTCTCTCTCCCTCTGCCCAGCGACAAAGCTCCAGACGCATCTGTCTACTCCACTGCCATTTTCTAGGATCAAAAAAATTCATTCTTTATAAAGATAATTTTCTAAGTAAAATATAAGAGCTCAACTAGTAAGTGTTTTTGAACTAGTCAAAATGTGCAAAAAGAATTAATAATCAGCATACAAAAATAATTAATATTTTCTCATTACATTAATAAACTATTGAAAATAGGTTTAGAAAAGTATACTATTTATTCAAGCAATAAAAATGATAAAATACCAGGAAATAAAAGTATACTATTCATTCAAGCTATAAAAACTATAAAACCACAGTGAAATAGTAAAATTATGCAAACTTATTTGAATTAATTCACAAATTTACTAAATTCCCAATGAAAAATCTTAATGAGAGTACTCAATAAACCAATCAAGATGAATTTGTATCTTAGGAAGGCATTCATTATCACAAGTTTTAAAAACTACTTTACTTTCTAATACTTCCATAAAGTTTGACACATTTTGCTCATAAAAATTTAAAAGTTTTATACAATAGAAGTCATAGTAAGGTCAAAAGACATAAGCATACAGGGATTTTCAACATATTTTACAAATTTTGAAAGAAGTTTTATATAAGTTTAGTAAAAAAAAAAAAGGACAGTCAACATGATAGGAAATAAAAATAAAGTATATAAATAGAGAATTCATAATGACAAATGGCTAAATAACATAAGAAAAAATGAAATTAACTTGTAATTACGGAAATAAAATTAAAATAATGAGATTTTTTTGCCAATAATATTGACTTAAAATTTTAAACCAATAATACCAAGGATTTATTAGTATTCAGGGAAATGTACACTCTATTGTAGCAAAAGTATAACTTGTAGTTTGGCAATATCTATCTTATTTCTGAATGCAGAAGTTCTAGTACTACTACAAATATAACTTATTATAAAGCATACATAGTGGCATGAATGATATATGTACAAGAGGCTGCCGTTGCTTTATTGTTTGTAGTAACCCAACTTTGGAAAGTAACTAAATGCCTAATGATAGGAAAACTAAATCATGATACTTTTATACTATGGATATATTATCTACATGAGACTACCTACAATGATACTACCTACATTATAGATTAAAGTATATATAGAGTAAGGTAGGTCTGTTCTGACATGAAACAATCCAGAGGCAGACAGTTAATTAAATAAAATAAGGCATAAAACAATATTTATGTTATGACCCACTACTATTATAAAAAGCAACAAATTAAATATGTATATAGAAGCATAAAAAGGGAGCTAAAAAAAATAAACACCTGGATGGGTGTGGATGTTGAAATGATGGTGGAATAGTTGAAAAAAGTGGTGTTCAATTTTAACTCTGTGTATATTTGTACAATTTGAAAGTTTTTATTGAGATTTTGGACTTGCTTTATGAAAATGATGAGCTAGATTGTTTTGACCATTAAAAACAAATAAAAATCCTGGGTAAAACTTTTAAAAGCTCCATAAAAGTATTTAAGAAATGACAATATATAACAAAGTTATTAAGCTAATATCCACAGGGAAAAGAAAATTGAGAATGTGAGCACACATACTATGTTTGACCTCAAGGCATTTCAGGGAAACTTAAATTTTGGGACTTTTCGCTACAAAAGGGAAATAAAAAAAAATCACAGCCCAGAACCCCATAAAATTGAGATCTTCCCAATATTACCCTAAGTCCCAAATGGCTACATCATCAAGGTGAAGGTTATCAGAAATAAACCTTTTTTTCTCTCCTCACTCTCAACGTTTTACAAGAAAAGTTGCCTTGGCTTGAGCAGAAAAGTGGCAAAGTTTGTAAAAAGTTATAATCAAAAGACAGTTTTTTAATAGATTTGCAGCCTGAATTGACAATACACAGGCAGTTTAAAATAATATCTGTTTAATCGTTACTTTTTCTAGATACTTCGGAAAACCAAATACACCTCCTCTCTGGAGGAAGTTGCTTTCATCCTATCTCAAAGAATCCCTGTGGGTAATATTTTTTTAAATTGATGTTTAGAGAGAGAAAGAAAAACAAACATCAATGTGAGAGTGAAACATCTATCAGTTGCCTCCTGCAAGTCTCCTACTAGGAACTGAGTCCAGAACTCTGGCATGTGCTCTGACCCAGAACCAAATGACCAATCCCTCAGTACATGAGCACACAGGCCAGGGCCACATGGATAATTTTAAATATATTATGTTACATGTATGCATATCTCCCCATTACCCCCCCTCCAAGCATACCCCAACCCCCTAGTGTCTTGTGTTCATTGATTATGCTTACATGCATGCATACAAGTCCTTCGGTTGATCTCTTATCTACCCCACCTCTCCTTAACCTTCCTGCTGTAATTTGACAGTGTTTGATGCTTTACTGCTTCTGTGTCTATCCTTTTGTTCCTCAGTTTTTAATGTTCTTTATTATACACAAATGAGTGATATCATGTGGTGTTTCTCCTTCACTGACTGGCTTATTTCACTTAGCATAAGGCTCTCCAGTTCCATCCAGGTTGCTGCAAATGGTAAGAATTCCTTCTTTTTAATGGCAGCATAGAATTCCATTGTGTAGATGTACCATAGTTTTCTGATCCACTCATCTGCTGACAGGCACCTAGGCTGTTTCCAAATTGTAGCTATTGTAAATTGTGCTGCTATGAACATAGGGGTGCATAAATCCTTTCTGATTGGTGTTTGTAATTTCTTAGGATATATTCCTAGGAGTGGGATTGCTGGGTCAAATGGGAGATCCATTTTTAGTTTTTTTGTGGAAACTCCATACTGTTCTCCACAGTGGCTGTACCAGTCTGCATTCCCACCAACAGTGAACAAGGGTTCCTTTTTCTCCATATCCTCGCCAACACTTGTTGTATGCTGGTCGTTTGCTGATTTGTTGATTGCCATTCTGACAGGTGTAAGATGGTACTGCATTGTCGTTTTGATTTGCATTTCTCAGATAATTAGTGACTTTGAACATGTTTTCATGTGTCTCTTGGCCTTCCTTCTCTCATCTTTCGAAAAGGTTCTATTTAGATCCGTTGCCCATTTTTTTATTGGATCGTTTATCTTCCTTTTATTAAGTTGTATAAGTTGGCTCTAGATGTTGGAGATTAAACCTTTATCAGTGATAACATTTGCAAATATGTTCTCCCATACAGTGGGCTTTCTTGTTGTTTTGTTGATGGTTTCTTTTGCTGTGCAAAAGCTTTTTATTTTAATGTAGTCCATTTGTTAATTTTTTCTTTAGCTTCCATTGCCTTTGGAGCAGTTTCAGTGAAGAAGTTCTTTCTGCATATGTCTGAGATTGTGTTGCCTGTGGATTCCTCTAGTATTTTTATGGTTTTCCGTCTAATGTTTAAGGCCTGTATCCATTTTGAGTTTATTTTAGTATTTGGTGTAAGTTGGTGGTCCAGTTTCATTTTTTGCATGTATCTGTCAAATTTTCCCAACATTATTTATTGAAGAGGCTATCTTGGCTCCATTGTATGTTCATGCCTCCTTTGTCAAATACTAATTGAGCATAGTGGTTTGGGTGGATATCTGGATTCTCTATTCTATTCCATTGGTCTATATGTCTGTTCTTGTGCCAGTACCAGGCTGTTTTGAGAACAGTTGCTTTGTAATGTAGCTTGAAATCTGGTATTGAGATCCCATCTACTTTATTATTCTTTCTCAGGATTGTTGTGGCTATTCGCCGTCTTTTTTTATTCCAGATGAATCTTTGACGAATTTTTTCTAGTCTGTGAAATACATCGTTGGTATTTTTATGGGTAGTGCATTGAATGTATAGATTGCTTTGGGTAGTATGGACATTTTCATGATGTTGATTCTCCCAATCCATGAGCATGGTATGCTCTTCCATCTGTTTATATCTTCCTCTATCTCTTTTTTCAGTGTCCTGTAGTTTTCTACATATAGGTCTTTTGCCTCCGTAGTTAAGTTTATTCCTAGGTATCTTAATTTTTTTGGTGTGATGGTAAATGGGATTGCTTTTTTAGTCTCACTTTCTGTAATTTCACTATTAGTCTATAGAAATGCCACAGATTTCTTGGCATTAATTATGTATCCTGCTACATTGCCGAATTCATTTATTAAGTCAATTAGTTTTGGGATGGAGTCCTTTGGGTTTTTTATGTACAGCATCATCTTCTGCAAATAAAGACAGCTTTACTTCTTTTCCAATTTGGATGCCTTTTATTTCTTCTTCTTGTCTAATTGCAATTGCTAATACTTCCAGTACTATGTCGAACAGGAGAGGTGAGAGTGGGCATCACTGTATTGTTCCTGTTCTTAGGAGAAATGGTTTTAGTTTTTGCCCATTGAGTATGATGTTAGCTGCGGGTGTATCATATATGGCTTTTATGATATTGAGGTATGATCCTTCTATTCCCATCTTGCTGAGAGTTGTTATCAAAAAAGGGTGTTGGATTTTGTCAAATGCTTTTTCTGCATCAATTGGTGTGACTATGTGATTTTTATCTTTCAATTTGTTTATATGATTTATCACATTGATTGATTTGCGGATATTGTACCATCCTTGCATTCCTGGGATGAATCCTACTTGGTCATGGTGTATGATATTTCTGATGTACTGCTGGATCCGATTTGCTAGAATTTTGTTGAGGATTTTGGCATCTACGCATGGATAATTTTTAAGAACAATGACCAACATACACACACACACACACACACACACACACACACACACATGCAAATAACCAAGCAAACTAGAAAATAAAGTACCATATACAAGAACTAGAAGGAAAAAAATAACAGCTAATGAATACTCTAGATTTTTGCATTATCACTCCTAGAATATAAAATGACTGTGCCTAATATATTTCACGATATAAAAGACAAGGTTGAAAATATCTGGAGGGAAAAGGAAAATTTAAAAAGTGATCCAGCAGATCTGAAATGAAACCAAAGGAAGTTCTATAAGTGAAAAATACAATAAAAAATTTAAAACCTAAGAGATTTAACAGCCAATTAGACACAGTAGAAAGGAGAATCATTGGGGCCTATTTGAAGCTCAGAAATGTAATGGTGTTTTATACTCACAATTTTATATTCATGTTTAAAAAAGAGACACTAAAGTTATAGATGTTTCTGTCTCCACAAAGTCTATATCTGCCTTTGATTGGAATAATTTCAAATGTAAGTTTTAAAAAAGAAAAGAAAATCTGTAAATTGGGAAATAGGCAAGTGGAATTTGTAGAATGCATCCCAAAGAAAAAGAAGAACAGAGAAAGTAGTTAAGAAATTTTAAGAAGGAGTGAATTAGAAGATTTAACATATGTTGATTGGACTTCCAAAGAAAGATACCACAGAGAGTAAAGGATATTCTCTGTTGTATCCACATCAACAAATAAATTCACAACAGAAATAGTGGAAACCGCAAGATAAAATAACAAATGACATAATTTAAAATACTAAAAAAAACTAATTTTCAACCTGGAATTCTATATATAACAAAAATGTTCTTTAATAATGAATAGGAAATAGACATATTAAAACAAAATAATAAAAGCAAGACCCAAGAGATTTGCCACCAGTATCCTTGCACTAAAAGAAATAATAAAGTACCCTAGCCGGTTTGGCTCAGTAGCTAGAGTGTCAACCTATGGTCAAGGGCATGTACCTTAGTTGCAGGCTCCTCCCCTACCCAGGCCCTGGTCAAGGCTTGTGCAGGAAGTAAACAGTTGATGTGTTTCTCTCACATTGATATTTCACTCTGTCTTTCCCTCTCTCTTCCACTCTCTCTAAAAATCAATTGAAAAATATCCTCAAGTGAGGATTAAAAAACAACAACAAAAAAAAAATCCCAGTAAACAAACTAACAAAAATAATAAAGCTTGTTGAGCCCAGATAGTAGGTCTGATGTTCAAGAAAAAACAAGGGAAGTATTAAATTTGTAGGATAAAGCTAAATGAATATTGACTGTGTAAAGCAACAATAACTTATAGTGGAGTTTAAAAATATAGAAATAACTCAGTTGGTTGAGCATCAACCCATGCACCAAAAGGTTGCTGGTTTGATTCCTTGTGTAGGCACATGCCCAGTTGTGGGTTCGATCCCCATTGTGGGGTGTGCAGGAGGCAGCCAATCAATGTTTCCCTCTCACACTGATGTTTCTCTCTCTCTTTCTCTAAAAATAAATAAACTATTATTTTTAAAAACCTTTATCTCATCGAATAAAAGAGTAATATGCAAATTGACCATCACACCAAGACACAAGATGACCGTCCATGTGGTCAAAGATGACTGCCCCCATGTGGACACAAGATGACCTACAGGGGAGGGAAGTTGTGGAAAGTTAGGGGTGTCCAAGCCAGCAGACAAGGGCAGTTGGGGGAAACCCGGCCAGCAAGGGAGGGCAGTTAGGAGAGACCCAGGCCTGCAGGGGAGGGCAGTTTCAGGGGGTCAAGGCCTGCAGGGGAGGGCAGTTTCAGGGGGTCAAGACCTGCAGGGGAGGACAGTTGTGGGGGGATCCAGGCCTACAAGGAAGGGCGATTGGGGGGAACTAAGCCAGCAGGGGAGGGCAGTTGGGAGCCAGTAGTCCTAGATTGTGAGAGGGATGTCCGACTGCCCAGTGGGATCGGGCCTAAATGGGCGGTTGGACATCCCTCAAGGGGTCCCAGATTGGAGAGTGTGCAGGCTGGGCTGAGGAACACCTTCCCCCCGCCCCAATGCATGAATTTTGTGCACCAGGCCTCGTGTGTGTGTGTGTGTGTGTGTGTGTGTGTGTGTGTGTGTGTGTATCACTACAGTAGTAGTATATATTAGAAAAGAGTTAATGGAGATACTGTATTCTAGATTTTTGTATTGCGTAAGATGGAGATACAGTAATTAACTTTAGATGTCAGCACTTTTAAGAGTGCATGTTGTAGCTTCTGTGGTAACCAAAGAATAAAAGAATATATAGCTTCCAGGCTAGTAAGGGTAGGGATGGGAAGATGGGGAGAAGAAAAATAGAAAAAGAATGGAACACGTGAGTCAAATAGGAAAGAAAATGTAAAATTTAATCTAAATATTACTATATCAGCACTTACATTTGTACCAAAAATCAGTGGCTTAAAACAAAACACATCTCCCCTTCTTCCCTCTTCCCCAGTCTACAGGTCAGCTGGGTGGTTCTTTTGCTCTCAGCCAGTTTCCTCATGTATCTAGAGTCACCTGTGGTTTGGGTAGGCACCACTGCTTATCTTGCCTGGCTCTATCATTTGTTTGGGGGTTGGCTGACTATAAGCTTGTCTAAGAATGCTCTTAATTGAGAAAACTTGTCTCTATTCACATGGTCTGTAATAGTCCAGAAATATGTGCTCCACATGATTTGTTTTTATGGCAGAGGCAAAGTCTGAAAGAGAGTAGAAACATAAGACCTCTGGAGGCCTAGGTTAAGAATTGATACCCTGTTATTTTCCAGGGCATGGATTCAAGGAAGCTATTAATTATGACCATCAGTATAACCAATCCACCTCAATGATAAATACACATATACTAGATGTACTGGTTAAAAGCAGAGATTGTGAGACTGAATAAAAAAAAATGAAGTTCAATTTTATTATAGGAGACACATCTGAAACATAAGGTTATATACAGTTTGAAAGTAAATAAGTGGGAAAAAATAGACAACACCAATACTAACCAGCATAAAAACAGAATAGCCATTGAAGACTAAATAGACTGAGGTTACAAGCAAAAATAGAAATATAAAGAGAACCATTTCAAAATAATAGGTTCAGTTCACCAGGAATATAATGATAAATTTGCTAATTTAATCTGAATGCATCCATTAGCATAGCCTTAAAAACTTCTAAGCCCAAAGTTGACAACACTGCAAATCCACATTACTTTGAGAAGTTTTCGTATACCTCTGTGCAATTAATAGAAAAAAGTAGAATAGTTGAACAACATGATTTACAATTTGACATTTAGAGAATATTGCCCCGAACAACTATAAGATTATACATTATTTTCAGGCTTACATGGAATATTTATAAAAATTAAGCAAATACTGTTTGTAAAGCAAATGTCAACAGATTCAAGTTAAGGAACACTTCTAAATAACCCACAGGTTAAAGACAGTTTCATAATGGAAATCTGAAACTACTTTGAAATGAAATATAATAAAAGTACATTTCAAAAGTTCTGGGATCAAGTTACCATGGTGATAAATGGGAACATTTTAGTCCTGACATGAATATAATAGGAAAGAATAAAGCCCAAAAATAAATGAGCTAAACATTGTATCTAAAGAAATTAGAGAACAGCAAAATAATTCTGAAGAGTTAAAGAAAATAAATAATGACATTAAAAACAGAATTAGTGAAAAGTTGATCATTTGAAAAGACTAATAAAAGTGATATAAAATGTATGTTTACATTGCTCTTGTAATTAAAAATAAAGAAAATAAATGCAGATAAAGACCTTTTTTCTTGATAAAAGTGAGAGTATTATACTATGTAAATATCCAATAAAAAGGATTGATTTGGTAAATTGTGTTCTACTTAATAATTTATTTTTATATTTCCATTAAAATTATTAAATTTTAAAAATATGTTTAGAGAGAAAGGAAAGGAGAGGGAGAGAGAAAGAGATAAACATCTATACGAGAGAGAGAAACATTCATCGGTTGCCTCCAATACACACCCCTACTAGGAATTGAACCTGCAATCTGGGTATCTTCCCTAACTGGGAATCGAATCTGTGACCTTTCCATGCACGGGACAATGCTCCAACCAACTGAGCCAACAGGCCAGAACAAAATTATTAATTTTTAATGACATGCAAAAAATGTATTGTATAGCATTAAGTGAAAAATAATGTAAAGAATTGGGTGTTTAGTATGATTTTAACATTTTACAAAAATTTATAGAAAAGGCCTAATGAAAAATATGTCAGATGTGAACAATGTTATGGATTTATATATAGATTTATGTGATATAGATTTTTGAGTGATTTAGCTTAAAATAGATTAATTTCTTTATACTACTCAAAAATTTGCATTCCTTACAATTTCTCAAATGGTTGTTTTACACCTTTAAATTGGAAAATGGAACAAATTTTAAAAGAAATATTTTTCTTCTGCCCCCAGTCTTAAGTTTACAGTAAAGTAGTAATACCACTTCATGTATAGACACTCGAAGTGGTGGAAACCAGAAGCATCTTTAATGGAGGATGAGTTGGAGCCCTCTGGATTAGGATTATGGGTCTGTAAGTGATACTATGAGCACCGTTTTATTCTTCTGAATCAAATAAGGCTCCTCTCTCATTATTTACCTCCTATTGAGTTCTGCCACTGATATGCTAACAGTTGGAAGTTTTTGTTTTGATTTTCTCTTAACTTTAACTAGTATCCCGTTCCATGTTCTAGCTATTTATAATACTACTGAGCTGCCTAGTGGGATTTATGAGGTATTTGTGCGCCTTATAAGAGGGTAATTAACATGTTGTATGGGATATAAAGACTTTGAATGTTTGGTCTACTACATCTTTAATTGGGTTGTTTTGTGATTACTTAATTTTTGTATTTATTTTTTTTAATATCGAGGCTTTTTCACTTTATAAATGCTTGAGACATGTTTATTTTGATGATTGATATGAAACAAGAATTTGTGTTGAATAGCTTAATAAGTAGAAAGATTGGAGCACTGAATTGAGCTCAAGGAAATAATTAACTCAAACTCATAAAACATGCAAAAGAATGTATGTTTCCCTCTAAAACAAAATAAAAAAATGGACATTTGTTAATAAATCTGTTAAGTAACTCTATATCTCTCTACTGTCTTTCTGTAGGAAGAAGCAATTCCGCTATCTACAAGAAACCAAGGGGAAAAAACATGGTATTGTTAATGAAGAAAATAATAATAGCAAAAGATTTGTAGGAGAAAATACAAATCGTGCTATGCTAAATTATACCACAAGAGACTTTTATAATGAAAAGCTAGAGGTAAAACTATCATTGATTTTTGAAATCTAGTTTCTGGGTATATCCCACATGACTTAGGACTTGGAGGTTATACATTTCTTCCTCAAACAGTCAAGATAACCTTTTAGTGTTGTTACTGTCTAGCCTTAAATATACAGAGATGAGGAAAATAGGCACCATAGCATTAGGATATAGTTCCAATATCTTCATTTCTGCAGAAAAATAATCTTCAAAAGAAATCTGAATTATAAATTTGACTTTGGATGATGGTCACACAGTACAATATCAGATCTTATAACATAGAGACCTACACTTGAAACCTATATGTTCATATTGACCAATGTTGCCCCAATAAATTTAATAGACAAACAAAAAAGGAAATAAATCTGTATCAAAAATCTTGTCCAAAGTAGGATGAAAGGTTCTACTTAACAGAAAAGGGATATAGAGTTTGCTGTGACTACTTAACTAGCCCATGCTAGACTGGCAGGGGACACATTTCTGTTTTCTGTTCCCTTTACTTGAGTCCTTGGTGTGTGTTTTTGTTGTTGTTGTTATATATATATATATATATATATATATATATATATATATATATATATATTATTGATATTTTACAGAGAGGAAGGGAGAGGGATAGAGAATTAGAAACATCGATGAGAGAGAGAGAGACATCAATCAGCTGCCTCTGGCACGCCCCCTACTGGAGGTGTGCCTGCAACCAAGGTACATGCCCTGGACCGGAATCAAATCTGGGACCTTTCAGTCCACAGGCCGACGCTCTATCCACTGAGCCAAACCGGTTTCGCCCAAGTCCTTGGTGTTTTAATTCACTTCTTTCAATCTTCTACACGATTAACTTCTGTATTCTTTGTGTGTGTGTGTGTGTGTGTGTGTGTGTGTGTGTGTGTGTATGTGTGTGTGTTTAGATAATCATATATTTTACATAGTGGAACCCCTGATATTTCATGTATGCTCCCCCCCCCCAGCCCGTACATAGCAATTACAGTATATTTTTTTCCTCCATTGAACTCTCCCTAGCCACTCCCACCCCCTAGCACATGCCCTACCCCCCTAATGTTGTGTCCATTGGTAATGGTTCAACCAAAGAACTTCTGTATTCTTAATCATATCATATAATTTTGACCTGTTCTGTTTCCACTGTAACTATAAAGGCAAAGTGTTCAGAGGTTTATTGGGCGAGGGGAATGCAATATTAGGATGCTACGTGAACTACAAAGAAGAAAAGCATGCAGTTTCTGCCTTGATGGAGCTCATAAAAAAGCTAAGGAAACAAGTCATCTAATTAACAACAGAATGTTAGATTGATTCTACAAGAGATTTTGAGGGAACTAATGGGCAAAAGAATAAGACAAAAAGATCAGGTAACATTGAGCACCTATGACTTATGTGCAAGGCACTCTATATAAAATTAGGTACAGAGATACAGTGGTACCTCGAGATACGAGTGCCCTAACATACGAGATTTTTGAGATACGAGCCGTCAAGTGAGCGATTTTTGCTTTGAAATATGAGCAACATTTGAGATAGGAGTAATCACGCAGATCGGCTGGCTGCACACGACCCACCAGTTTACCGCAACTCGAGGGTCTCATAGTTTCCCACGCCTCAAGGTTACAGAACGAATTAAACTCGTATCTCGAGGTACCACTGTACATCATTTGGATCTAAATCTAGATATAGTAGTAGATATAGAATAAGTGTCATATAAAATTTGAAGTGAAATAGGAAAGTATTTTTCAAATGTGTGTGTGTGTGTGTGTGTGTGTGTGTGTGTTTTAACAGCTATGGGACTCTTTATCCAAACCATATTGTAGCTGAAAACCCACTATGTCAAAACAAAGCAAGACAGCACAGCTACTGCCGAAACCGATTTGGCTCAGTGGATAGAGTGTTGGCCTGCAGACTAAAAGGTCCCAGGTTCGATTCCGGTCAAGGGCATGTACCTTGTTTGTGGGCACATCCCCAGTAGGGGGCGTGCAGGAGGCAGCTGATCTATGTCTCTCTCTATCCTTCTCCCTTCCTCTCTGAAAAAAATCAATAAAATATATTAAAAAAAAAAGACAGCAGAGCTGTTGTTGTTGCAGAAGGAAAGTAAGGGTTTCAGAGGGAAAGTAAGGGCTTCAGAGCTTAATTTTATTGGATCTCCTCTTCCTTTCCCCACATTTTACCTCAATCCTCAAGCATCTCTTTGGAACCCATAGGGCTCTGTGGATCATAGCTTGAAAATCACCTAAAAACTCAATGTATTTAACAATCCTATCTAATAAAAGAGTGATATGCAAATTGACCATCACTCCAACACACAAGTTGGCTGCCACAAGATGGCCGGCAGAGAAGGGCAATTGTGGGTAATCAGGCCTGTACGGGAGGGCAGTTGGGAGGGACCAGCCCTGCAAAAAAGGGCAGTTGGGGGCAATCAGACTTGCAAGGGAGGGCAGTTAGGGGTGACCAGGCCAGCAAAGGAAGGCAGTTGGGGGCAACCAGGCCTTCAGGGAAGGACAGTTGGGAGGGGGCGGGGACCAAGAGGAGGGCAGTTGGGGGCATTTGGTCCAGCAGAGGAGCAGTTAGGTGTTGATCCAGCTGGCAGGGGAGTGGTTAGGGGGTAATCAGGCTGGTAGGCAGAAGCATTTAGGGGCAATCAGGCAGGCAGGCGAGTGGTTGGGATCCAGCAGTCCTGGATTGTGAGAGGGATGTCCGACTAACCATTTAGGCCTGATCTCTTTGGGTCCCAAATTGGAGAGGGTGCAGGCTGTACTGAGGAACACTCTCCCCTTGTGCATGAATTTCGTGCACTGGGCCTCTAGTATTTTTATAGCATCCTAAAAGATATTCAGATTTTACTTTCAATTCTTCTAGTGCAAGAAAGGTCACTGCTTCATGATGTAGCTGTTTATCACTGAACAACTCTAAATTAAGCTGATAACTTTCATTTAATGATTCTAGTACTGCTTTGTGTCAAAAGGAGAACAAGTCCCTTTCTTAAGAAAACTCTTCAAATACTTAGCTAATTTCTGTCTCATTTTAATTCTGTCTGCATTTATACTTTTGCTCATTCAAAAATCATGTTGAGCACCTATCACATGTAATACTTGGGCTGTAAGAAGTTCCTGTGTTAGCCTCATGGATCTTACATTCTAATAGAGGAGATGGACATACACAAGGATAATAACAAATCAACATATCAAGAGAGTGCAGGAGGGATGGCTAACCTAGGTCAAAGAAGGCTTTCTAAAGAAGGAGCTTCCTGGTGTCAGTCATACAGCGTAAAATAACTACATACCAAAGGGAAGGGCAATGCTGTCAAAAAGAACAGTGGGAACAAAAGGCATAGAAGTATAAGAAGATAAGGAAAGGGCCAGGGATTATAAGCAGTTTAGTGTTGTTGAAGCACAGAGACTGAGGAAGATGGTTAAAAGATGACCCTAAAAGGTGGTAGGAGGGCTACATGAAAGAGGCTGAATGTAATCCTTTGGCCATCAGGGGTTTCCTGATTTTGTCAAAAAAGGAAAATGAATGCCACGCTGTCAGGATTATGAGTCCTTCTCTGCCCGAAAGCAGTTTTTTTAATGAGTCAAATATTAATATAATTTCTATAAAAAACATTTAGAAAAATATGAAAGAGCTACTTTCAAAACAAGGACAGTTTCATAGAGAAATCTACCAACTTTTTAAGAAGCAGATAATTCCAGTGATTATTCAAAAGCACTGAGAAATAAAGAACATCTTTACATTTTTTCAAGGTTTCCAGGATAACACTGATTTCAAATGTTATGTCAGGATTGCACAGAAAATGAAAAGCCAGACTAGATACCTAAGAATATTTATGTTACAAAAGTCCTTTTAAAATGTTATTAATCAAAATATAACAGAACATTAAATGTATAACAAACACTATAGCCAAGTGCAATTTATTCTAGCAAATTAATAGATCTAAAGTGAAAAATTGTGATGATTTCTATAGGTATGGAAAAGGCATTTCACATAACTGACTACCCATTTTAAATTTTCTTTAAATAGAATAGAATAACTAGAAATTGGATAGTAAAAATCATGCATGATGTGGAAGCTTTAGGAACATTCGCATTAGTGGAGGCAGAATTCTGACTGAGAGGACCACCACGATTCCCACCCCCTGGTATTCACACTCTGGGACTATATCCTCTACTGAGTGCAGGTAAAACCTCTGACTTGCAGATATAATTAAGATCCCTAGTTAATTGACTTTGAGTTAGTAAAAATAGATGATCCTGGATGAGCCTGACCTAATCAGGCAATAGTTTAAAAAGGAATTCAAGATTTCCCTCAGAGAGTCTCCTACAGGCCATAAGTAATAAGCTCCCATATTTTGAGACGGTCTCATAGAAAAGAACTTCAAGAAGCTTCTAAAGAGCAGCTGCCTGCTGACAGCCCTCAAGAAAATGAGACTTAAGTCCAACAACTGCAAGGAAATAAATTCTGCCACAGCTGCTTGAGCTTAGGAGAGGACTCCAAGCTTCAGAAAAGGAAGCCTGGCCAACACCTTGTGATGTTCTGAGCAGGGCTTCAAGCTCAGCCATGCTTGGACTGACACATGGAAACTTTTGAGATACTAGATGTGTGTTGTTTTAAACCACCAAGTTTGAGGTAATCTGTGCACAGAAATAAACACTAACACTTTACTGAAGTCAGAATCAAGACAAGAGTGTCCAATATCACCATTATTATTTATCAAAGCAAATAATACAGTTAGACCAGAGAAAGAAATCATTTAGTAGCTTAACAAGAAGAGAGTGAATTTATTATTTTCAAATATTATTGAATACCTGGGAATCCCAAGAGTATTAATTGAGAAACTATAAAAAACTGTAAGAAGATTCAGTAATGGAGCAAGAATCAACAGTTTCCATATATATATAACAATGAAAAAATAAATATATTGGAGGAAAGACACACAGAAACAGCACAAAAAAATAAAATACCTCGTAAGAAACTAATAAATATGCAAGATCTATGAAGTTCTGAAGTTCACTTTAAAACATTAATGAAGTACACAAAAGATTTATGCAAATGAAAAAACCTATCACATTTGGATAAGAAGGATCTAAAGTTAATTGTTAATTTTCCTTTAGTTAATTTAAAATTTTAATGTGATTCCATTAAACGTACAAACATTTTACATTGAGGTGTGTTGATCTTACAGTACATCTGGGAAAATAACAAATAGCTATAAAGACTGAAAAAGAAGACCAGTACTGCTAGATGTTAAGGCATGTTATAAAGTCTTACCAGTTCAAACACAATGGTTATGAAAAAAAGGACTAATGGAATACGGTAAAAAGTCAAGTATGTATCTAAATACAAAAGAGAATTTATTATATGATAAAGAATAATCTAAGCTGGTTAGGTGGACTATCCAATAAATGATTTGAGAATAATTAGGAAACTGAGGGGGGAGCAGGATTTGGTCATTATGTCTTACACCAGCATAAATTCCCAATGGACCAGAGATTTAAGTTTATAATGAAAGCATGAAAATTATATAAGAAATTGAAAATTAATGTTTAGTATTGGGATGAAAGACCTTCAAGGGAATATAATCAGGAAAGATAAATGACAAACAAAAAAAATAGTTTGCAATAATCTACCTAAATTATAAAGAGCTTTTAGAAAATGAGTTAATAATTTAATCTCGGTTGTATTATTTATTCAAAAATTAATTTCAAATAAATGTACCATTTACCATAAAAACAAACATTGTAGGCATGAATAATAAAATATATCTAAGTCTTTTATGAGGTTTCAATGAAATTGCAAAATTTTATAGAAAGACCCTGAAGAAGAGTTAAATAGATAATATTCACGGACTGATTTTTTTAAAATATATTTTTATTGATTTCAGAGAGGAAAGAAGAGAGAGAGAGAATGAAGCATCAATGATGAGAGAGAATCATTGATCAGTTACCTCCTGCCCGCCCCCTACTGGGAATCAAGCCTGCAAACCAGACATATGCCCTGACCAGGAATCCAACCATAATCTCCTGATTCATAGGTCAATGCTGAACCACTGAGCCATGCCAGCTGGGCTGGACAGAAGCTTTTTACATGATAAAATGTCAATTCTTCCTAAATCTATCCATAAATATAAGGCAGCTTTAATCAAAATGTGGACAGTTTTATTTGTGGAAATTCACCATATGATCATAAAAGTTATCTGATAGAGCAGTTTCTTAAAATATTATCTGGTAGACCTAAAAAACACAAGAGTAAAAGTGGAAGAAGTTGCCTCACCAAATAGCAAGTTTTACCATACAGCATAGTGAAGGCAATATGGGAATGGACAAATGGACCCGTGCACAAAATAGAGCCAGAGTTATCCCATACATATGAGGAACAGACAGCAGGTTTTACAGACCAGTGTAGAGAGACTGCATAATAAATGGTACTGAGGAGGCCCTACTTTATACCATACAGCAAAAATTAAATCCAGATTAAGTAAAAATTCAAGTATGAAAAGAAAAAAAAAATTTTTTTTTTAAAGAAGAAAAATCTTTATGGCCTTGGTTGGGTAGGCTAAGATTTTCTCTTTACACACCAAGGGCACAAATGAGAAAGAAAAAGAAGGTTGATAAATTTGGCAGTCAAGGTTATTGGGAGTTACTTGGTTTGGGGCTGTGTGTGTATGTGTGTGTGTTTAACAAATTGTT